>RDPX01000092.1:241205-257074 GCA_003991215.1 Morbakka virulenta | reverse complement strand
GAGAGAGAGGGAGAGAGAGAGAGAGAGAGAGAGAGAGAGAGAGAGAGAGAGAGAGAGAGACTTGCAGACTGAGAACTTAACCATTCGACTCCATATCAAAGAGAGGAAAATAAATATAATATTTCTTATACAAAACTAACGAAAGTTATATGAAATATAATATAAAAATCTCGAAAGTGCAAGAGGATAAGGTGCGTAATGCAACTAAAACTAAAAAGGCTGTTTACCTCAGATTAAATAGGAATGATTTGAATAACGAAAATATGCTTTCGTTAACCCAATCCCAAATAAAACAAATTGAAAAAGCCAAGGCACAAAACAAAGGTGTTGCTTTGAATTTATCAGTTAAACAAATCAAGGCTAATCTCACAATTGAAGGCGGGTTTCTTAGTTCATTAGCTGGATTAGTATCAATAGCACTACCTTTTCTCGATAAAACATTTCTACCTGGATTAGCTACAGGCTTAATATCTGATGGAGTAGAAAAAGCAATAGCTGGTTCTGGATTAAAAAATAAGAATGGTATTTTTGTGCAGAAAAACAGTGAATGTATTGAAGGCACGTAAGCGGGTCAAGGTTTATTTTTAAATCCAAGAGCATACCAAACACAGTATGGCGATGGCTTATTTGTAAAGTGGTGGCAACGTGTATGAAGAAGGTTCAATCTTGGCTCAAATATCTATTATCGGTGGACCTTTTAAATTATTGAGGCCGTAAGAAATTAAGAAAAATAAACTTCCCGTTCTTGTTTATTTTTACTGCTTCCTGTACTGAATTGTTTAGTGAGTACTTCATTCACACTTATATGACCATTTGTAATGCTTACTGTATTGAACTGATTAGTGAGTACTCAATTCACACGCATTTAAACTATGTATTCACATGCAGTCATTGTTTTTTTAACTGGCTTTGACTAGTTTTGACTGGTCATAAGTGCTTTACTTCTTCAATGTATGCATGTCAATTCACACATTTAACCTAGTAATTTATATGCATTGTAGGTTTTTACTGGTTTTGACAGGGAAGAAGAGCTTAATTCTTCAATGTCTCTATAACAATTCACAAGCATTTAACCTGTTTATTTATATGCTGTGATTATTGGTTTTTACTGGTTTTGACAGGTAATAAGGGCTTATTTATTCAGCGTCTGTATTTAACCATCTGTACAAGTAATTGGATTAAAATGATTTGTTGGTTATTATTGACTTTTGGTTTGCGAAGAATGCGGGTTTGAAAACAATTTAAGTAGCCTAATGTTGAAATAAGATGGAGTTTGAACACGAATGTAAACACAAAGGAAGACAAAAACGTACATGTTACATTTGGTGAAGGATGTGGAGAAATTTCTTGGTAAGTCTCAGAATATATTTAATATTGAGAATCATGGAAATTATAATTCTGACACACAACGCAACACTGTACACACAGATGTTTTTGTAATAAGTGGAACATCTTAATATTAAATTTTAGTATGACGAGTGGGTGGTACAAGAAGGTTCTTTAATAGACGTCGTGTGTGGGAAAAGCCGTAAAAAATAGTTTAAATGTTGATTATAAACTTTGCAAATTGTCACAAAATCAGGAAATTGGAAACACCGAAATAAAATCATTTAAGACAAATCGTATCGAAGTTGAATATGAGAGAATTACGAAACAAGTATGAGATAAATTGACACATTTTTTTGAAAAAAGGTTGAAAGAAAGTGATTTTGTGTAATAAAAAATAGGTTATTATTTGCAAATTATCGGAGAAATTTACATTTTTCTTCAGACTTTACAAAGACGTGCTGAAAGAATAGATTATGACAAGTAGTTTGATGAAAATAGTCTGAAAACAACCATCAATAAAATTAATGAAGTCTGTGAAATATTTCCATGTCTTCGAAAATTTGCAAAGTAAATAGTAACAGTGAGCTGTCTGGATGCATCAAGACGCGTCTGGCAACCTTTTTTTGTTCAGAAAAAAAAAAGTTCAAATAGGTAACATGTGTTGGGATTACTTATTTGTTTGAAAAATTTGAACCATTGTTGTGGGTGAGAAATGGGTTTTGCCTATTGTTGTGGGAGGTCTTTGAAGTTTTGTCTCATAACTCTCATTTAAATTTGTCTGAGCCATGTTGTGGATGATTGGACATGGTTAAATACGAACATTATCATTCTCAAGTGTTCTTTGCATCTTGAAACATTCATCTGCCACCATGTAATACTTTGCATTACATGTCTGCTCGCCAATTTTGGAGAGCTGATCATGTCATCTTTTGCGAGTGTCAAGAAATGCGCTTGAGTCGTCATTGGTGGGTTTTTGGAAAATGCGCCAGAATATCCCTTTTCATACTACTGGCACAACAGGCCATCATTGATTTTTTAATTCTGAATTTATAAGAATGTTGCACATTTAAATTCTTTAAGTTTTTTCTTTTCTAATATTATTTTCTTTTATTGGAATAGGCATTTTTTTCTTGTGGTGCATCGTCTAATAATATCTCATTAAAAAATATCAAAGACCATGTCTACTGTTTTTATCAAGGGCAAAGCAGCTTTTTCTGAGAAAGTTCTAGAAATATACTGGGTGGGATGATGTGGCAATAAGTAAACCTGCTGTTTCTTTGAGGACTGCTGGTTTTAAATGACAGGCTCTCCTATCAAATATTTTGCTCTGGAATATGTTTAAACACTGAATGGGAACCAGTTCAAATCGATCTAAATCCAAAACAATATATTCTTTTTTCGTTTCCATTCGTTAATTTTCGAAACCGGTACATTATCAATAGTTAAAACAGCTAAGCTGCCAGTAAAGGTTTTTATAACATTACAAAATAAATTGGTTAATGAATAGTAAAGCTTCCATTACTACAAACACTGAATTTTTTTCAAAACCATGTTTGATACAAGCTTTGGGCAATGAAGATAGTTTTTAAATGAGCTATCTTAGACAAGCAAGAACCAAACCTATTTGTAGTTTATGAGAGGCAAGAGAGAGACAAAGCCAGATTGCGTTAAAATGGTGCTGTAAGAGAAGCTACAGTAATTACGTCACCTAGCCACATGACAGTTTCTGGAGAAAACCAGTTTAACAACAATAAGATGCCAAAAACAAAAAAGTGGTAGGCAAAAGATGGAATTAAAGGATCAGATGAAGACAGTGGTAAATGTAAACTTCTGGAAGAGCAGAGTCAACAGCAAACCAATTTGAGTGTTTGATGTCAAGATCACTTTGTTTACCTAAGCAATCTGTCATAAAAAAAATTATTTTTTGTTATTGTAAAACAAAATGAAAAAGTGATGCAGATACCTTTATCACTAACACACTTCAAATTATTTCATAAATTTATTTATTTCACCCCAAGAAAGGCTACCAACCTTCCTTATGGTGAGCCTACGAAAGGCTGGTAGCCTTCCTTCAGTATAAAGGATTCTGTCTGTGCCTTGCCATTTCATGACGTTGGTGATCATGGCTTTCCAACGTTTTCTGTCTTTTGTGGCTTTCAGCAATTCTGCTTCTGTAATCTCGGCTGCCCTCGCTCCCGACACCTCCTTCTTCAACAGACTGCTTACGCTATTTAAGAACGTTGTTCTCTGACGCCCTCTACTTCTGCTGCCTTCTATTTTCCCCTTGATAGTGAGATTCTCCAATTTTGCTTTTCTCATAATGTGGCCAAAGAATTCCAGTTGTCACTTTCGAAGTTTCTTCGTCAACGTTCTTCCTCTCCCTATTTTTCTGCAGGACGTCCTCGTTCATAACCATCTTTGTCCATGATATTTTTAACATTCTTTTATAAAACCACATTTCTGCTGCCTCTAACGTTTTCTCCATTGCGGCTGAAATTGTCCAGCATTCACTACCGTACAATAAAGTTGACAACACGTAGCATTCTAAAATTCGTATCTTTGTAGTTATTGACAATTGTCGGTCTTTTTTGAAAGGTTTTCGAACGTAGTTTTAGTAATTCCTATCCTTCTTTTGATCTTTTTGTCGCCTTTGCCATCTTCTGTTAACATGCTTCCCAGGTATTTGAAGTTTTCAACTTGTTTGATGGTGCGGTTGCCAATTTTTAGAGAGCATTTCGGAATAATTGCTTTTTTACTAACTGCAAGGCACTGCACTCTGTTTTTTTACAATTAATTGTTAGACCTTTTGCTTCGCTAGCTTCTACAACTTTATCAAGTAACTTTTGAAGTTGTTCTTCTGACTCCGAGACAAGAACGGTATCGTCTACGTAGCGTAAGTTTTTAATATTGTGTCCACCGACGGTGATGCCTTGCAAGCCATATATTTCTCTCATTATAGTTATGTAATGAGAGAATTATTATTTATTTATATATTTATATAATTATTATATAAAGGATTACTTTTCTTATTTCATTTTATTCTTTGTACTTTTTAATCGTCTTCTTCTTTTTGATCGGTTCCTTACCTTTAATAATGTTTTCTCAGAAAACATGTACAAACTTAGTACAATGGCACTTTTACGGAATAAAGAAAAATTGGGATTATTACTTCCGAGAACGTAATTGGAAAGGTTAGCTATGGTTTTAACTACTCAACCGCTACTGCCTGAGAGAAAATAGCGCTAAATATCTGAGAAAAAAAACTCTTGAAGTTTATCTCAGAAAGGCTGAAACTTGTAACAGATAGGAAATTTTGCAGCTAAAAAATCATAGTTGCTTATCATATTGCTTTCATATTATTTTCGGACTTGCTCAATTGCTATTCTTTATTAATTTATCGTCAGCAGCTGTAGACTACTAACACTTCAAAGATGGAGACCAAAAAAAAGCCTACCCAGGTAATGTAGAGCAATATATGTATGTATTTGTCAATTAGCTAATACGCATAATGTTTTACATATCTTTAATGTTATTTTAGGAATCTCGTTTCAATAGTTGAGAAAAAAAATTCAACTTGTACAATGGTTCAGTTTGCTAAATGTTAAAAAAGGGACTGATTTCACTTTTGTGGTTTTGTAATTGTCTACCACTTGGCCGAGACAGAGACTTTCTCAATAGTGATATTACCACCTAAAAACAGTGTTTTGTATTAGGGACTTTCTTTAAACACTTCATCAGTTGTAGGAGCAATATACCCTAGAGACAGGTATTTGGGAGGAACACCTTGATTGAAATCTTTCATATCAATATACCTATTATGTTCTTGTCCTCAGAAGTGTGGGATCTTAGGTCTGACGTGACACTATTTCTCTTGCCCTAGAAAATTCCACTTATCATATCGTTTCTGAGAGCCCTTCTTCTACCGGTTATTAAAGCAACATATTATTGGGTAACGAGCAGTTTTTCTCTGTATGATGCAATTTCTATAACCGAAATATATGACATGATTCTCGTTATCTGAATGAAGTGACCGTCAAACTGCTTCAAAAATGTGTAGTTGTGCAGCCCATTACCACACAAACCATGGGAATGGAGGGCTTTATCATACTAAATCTGGCAGGGCAGAATTTTTGGTACTAGTTACAAGTTCTGGACAAGGCACAATAGTGAAGGAGAAGTAGCAACTTTATGGTCAAAACAAGTATATTAAACACAGGTTAGTTAAGATTGAACAACACACGGCAATCCGATGGCGTGAATTGAGACTACCTAGATTAAACAAAAGAGCCATTTAACCACCAAGGAAAAGATGTGAGCTTGTTACTGTTTTATTTTTCTCGCAAATTTCTTATTAGTAGTCCGAAATCATCATCTTTTCTTAATATAAGCTACGTAAACATAACCGTAGTACAATCTATTATATGCAGTTAACTGGATAATGCTTTACGAAAGATTCGCTCATAAATTTTTGTCTATGGGTAAAATATTACGTTTCCGAGTAAGAAATGCGTCAAATGTATCCAGTATATTTTATTCAAAAAAATTCGTTAGTTCAAGTATACTTTATAACTATGGTCAGTTCGAACTTGCTGGGCTTTCCATGACACATTTTTGCATCCTCTTGTGTCATTCGTTGCAATTTCCTCGCATTCACAACCAGTAGCATCAATCATTTAGTCCGTGAAGATCTTCTTTGTACGTCCTGGACCCTCTTTGTCATGACTGGTCTGTTGAGCACAAATACCCTTACTAGTTCTTCTTTGTTATGCCAGCAGTGCCCAGTAAAACGTTGCTTTTGCTGACGCACTGATTTCTTGGATCTTGCAAAGTATCTGCTTGTTTGTTAATGTTATCTCAAAAATTTGTTCAGGGCAACACGCAACATTTCTATATTTATGCTCCATTGATCTTCTTTGCTTGTGTTGATTGTTAGAGTCCATTAGATTGAGCTATATTTAAAGAAGATTCTATTGCTGCTCGAAAGCAGTTCCTTTTCAGGTTGTTTGACAACAAGGATTTTCTTATTATGTCCAGTTAGTTGAGGGCGCTTCAAGTCTTTCCTAGTCGGATGCTGACATCTTGCTTAGTGAATTCAATGTAGCTGCCAAGGTATTAAAAATTTTATACTTGTTTAATCATACCTCCTTTGAGACTTTTCGTACCTTCTGATGCAACTTGATTCAAGTCAGATGAACTTTATTTTGTCTTTGTTAAAGGAGCAGTTCGCTCTTCACTATTGTTCTTTCTATGTTGTATCATTTAGATGGTCTCCAAGCACTTTTGACACTATTTTGACCTATTTGTGCTATATTTACACTATTTTTACAATATTTTCAAACCAGCACAGTCAGGTATGAATTTAAAGGTTAAATTATTTTTCAGGATTTTTGCCATGTGCACATTTTTAGAACAAGGGGAAAATTCAGCAACTATAAAGTCTCTGTATTCTTTGGTTAGTGTTATTTCAATTTTTGCAAATTACTAGAGCAATGCCCTAAAAGGAGGAAGATTGCATCAACGCATGTCAAAACCTAGCTTTTCCCTCCAAAAATAGAAAAGCAGACCGTGTCCTGGGGTACAAATAACACAAATGGACAATACGGATGACCTAGGCGTGCTTGGAGACCATCTAAACCATACAACATAGAGTAGGAGACAAGATTTTTGATAAACTAAACTTCCAAACCCTATTAGAAACATCGTTTGGATTTCTACGCTGCAATTAAAACTGAAAATTCTATCAAAGTATTTATGTGAAATGATTCGCTTGTGAAGAAGCCCCCAAATCAGTGCTATCATTAGTAGCACTGAAAGAACATTAAAATACCTTTTCTAGTTCGTCCGGGTCTTAACGAGAAAATAGACAACCATTCATAATACCCAAAGACCTTTCCATGAGGCCTTATTAGCATTTTGGTTCAACAAATAAAGGTTCTTGTTCACAGTTTCATCGAGTTACTTTTTTCACTCGTTCTAATTTAAATTTAAATAAGCCCTAAATTATCCGCAAGGTACTCATTTGAAAGGTGATAAAATTACATACATTTTACATTTGGTCAGTTAGCAGTTAATATTTACATTTTCCTTCACATCTTGCACAATGCCATCTGTACAAAAAGGCAATAATTTGAAACCTATATGTATATTAAAAAATTGTGTGAGTAACTTCAAGTGGGTAAAATCAATAAAGGTGCGTATCTCAGAGGACTGTAAAAGGTAAGGAGTTTCTTTGCTGAATCGATAAAATATGACGTGCTAATCACGTGACAAAATATGACGTAATAAAAGAAAATGGCGCATAAATTGTGCGTACATAATATTTTACACATATAATCTGATGACTGTAAAACGTTTAAAAATCCATTAGGATTCAGGGACGATTTGGTTTTGTTTTTCTAGTTTTCGTGGTAAGGACCGTGAGCTTCAAGGTTCTCCGCTCCTCGACAAGAAAATGCAGAAATTTCCATTTTCTGGTAAACCCAATAGTTTTCATATAAATAAATAGAATAAAAAAATAAATAAATAAATAAATAAATGAATAAATTTATCCAGCCTGAGGTTTATTATTGATTATACAACAAATAATTCTGGATTGTTAATGACTAATTATTATTAATTATATAATTAATTATATATATAATTTTATATTATCGTTATTAATATAACTACAGTATAATAGATAATAAAATATATTAATATAATTAATTATAATTAATAAAAATGATTTTGACAATGCAACATTTACAAGATATTGCAGAAAGTCTCTATCCATTTTGGATAGAGTTTGGTCGGTAAACACAGAAAAAAACCGCACAGAGCGAGGACAATTTTACGTTTTATGTCTTAAGCGATAATTGCTTTTCTTTTCCTTTCCTTTCTTTACGGAATAACCACCTCTTTACTACGAGTGTTAACCTAACTTTTGCTTGTGATGTTTGCTTTTTTATGATTCTAATCCCTTAAATATTAGGCAGATTGTATTTATGTTGATCATAAGTTTTTATCACAGTTACCTCGTTTGAAAAAGTGTTTTGCTAGCACGGAAATTTAAGTTTAAATCAATGTTCAATCAATGTTTAACTTTTAAAAAAGACCCTTCTTTTGTTGTTCTCCTGCTATTCGCGTGCTGATTGGCGTATATATATATATATATATATATATATATATATATATATATATATATATATNCGGTTAACCGAATCGAAAGCACCACTATACACACACACACACACACACATATATATATATATATATATATATATATAGTAATATTAGTAAAGTATACCAATGCTCACTGAGAGTGCTCAATGTTTCCAGAGCGTTTAAATGTATGCTTTACTGGATTTATATATATATATATATATATATATATATATATGTGTGTGTGTGTGTGTGTGTTTGCAATGCTTATAACGAGCCTTTCATATGCTTGGGAATATCCGCACAAGGTAAAAGTTGTAGTATTGAATATGGATAATAAAGCGGAATTCATTTGCTGAAGTAAAGTGACAAGCATGATGGCATAATGCAAACCAAAGGTGATTTTTTTCGCATCATAAATATATCCTGGAATAAAGTTGGTCAGATTTGCGACATGGAGCAAAAGTAAGTCAAGAAATACCGCGGGGGTATCTTTCAATTCCGTCTAAAAGTGAAGGGGCACTGCAAATCTATACTCCAATTATATGGGCTAGGGATGAAAGATGATTGAAAATGAAAACGTTTAGCGCCTGCAAAGGAACGCGGCAAAGTGTTGTTTTTACACCTCAGGATATTGGGGGCAGATTAAATTCTAAAAGTTTTTACTATAATAGCTATATATGGATCCAAGAGAACTTGAAATCACAATTTTTTAAGGCGACTAACAAGAAAATAGTCTACTTTAACGCAAGGCCCAATGATCGTAAATCATATTTTAGTAGTCTGGCTTATAAATTTTCATTAATCTGGCGTAAAAAGGAAAATTTAATCCGGCTAACTCTACAATATTGCGTTTTGGCTTCTAAATCCTTAATCAGAACCAAATAGTGCCTAGATTATTGGATATAAGACTTTATTTAATATAATGGGTTAATTGCCTTTGTCGTTTTCACATCTTCTGAGCAAAGAGTTTTCGATTACTCTGTAAGGTTTTGTCTCCTAGTACCAAGCCTACAAGGTGACGAAAAGGCAAGCTCATATAGTCGTGTCTGCATCTTTAAAATGGTATTAATTTGCAAAGTTACTCCTCATTACGGTGTTTCTAAGTAAGTAGGATACTTATCAAGTATAGGAAGTCTTCTTATATTTGCTTTCACATTTAAATTGTTTTCTTTGTACAGAGTTATGGACACTTAAATACTGTTTACCTATTTTTGTACAATTTTCTTTGCTTGGCAATATTAGTTTAATTGGCTTTTAAATTGGACACGGCAGTTGCACATCTCTCATAGCTAATTTCTTCCATCTATACTATGCGAGAACATTCTTCAACATTACAGATGTTAAGACATCTGTAATTACAGACCATGAAGCTATCGTTTCACATGTACCAGCTCATTAAATGAAAACGTATGAGAGAGTAACTAGGCGGTGCGATTTCTTCGTTAAAAAAATATTGAATAATTAGTTTTTTTTGCTCTTGTGAACTTATCTTATCATCGCCATCTCTATTACCTCCAGATACCTAAGCAATCTTTCTCACTGTTGTTTATACAAATACGAATTACCTGTATGTATGTATATATATATATATNCTCATAGCTAATTTCTTCCATCTATACTATGCGAGAACATTCTTCAACATTACAGATGTTAAGACATCTGTAATTACAGACCATGAAGCTATCGTTTCACATGTACCAGCTCATTAAATGAAAACGTATAAGAGAGTAACTAGGCGGTGCGATTTCTTCGTTAAAAAAAATTGAATAATTAGTTTTTTTTGCTCTTGTGAACTTATCTTATCATCGCCATCTCTATTACCTCCAGATACCTAAGCAATCTTTCTCACTGTTGTTTATACAAATACGAATTACCTGTATGTATGTATATATATATATATAATATATATATATGTATATCAGGCAAGAAACAACACAAAACCGGAACTTAAGTTTCATGCATTTAAACGATGCTCTTCTGCATGAAAAAGAATATTTCATAATATGAAAATGCCTGATGATTTTTAAATACATTGAACTGACAGCTCCACATTGTGCCCTTGTTTCTTACCTGGTAAATGTATAAGCGCCCTATCTGAAAGAATATCGAGCACTCGGGACAGACAGACACAGACACACGCACGCACACACACACACACACACACACACACACACACACACATATATATATATATATATATATATATATATATATATATATATATATGACTTAATACTTTCTTTTTTGACAATGCAACTTACGGATAATACTACTGTACTACAAAAAGCAGAAAACCTTCTACCACCTCCTGTCCATTCAACGGAAAACCTAAAAACAAACTACTGTGTACAAATAAATACAATGGATTAAACAAGATGGAAATTAAATACTAACAGAAGGGGTTAGGTTGTGGTTGCGTATTGATAAGCATTATTTGAAATGAATTATAAAAATAATATATCCTTATTCAAAGGATCACTAATCCGCTTCCAATGAGTGAAAAAAGACTAGCAATGAAACAGAATTTCATTAAAAAAATTAGTAACTTACTATTACTGTATCAGCTTAATAACAATTGATAAAGATTAGGGATGAAGATAAAATAGTGTCAAGTATCCGTTCATAATGAAAAAGAGGCTACGAACAATAATTCACATGACTCACAACGATCAACGCCTGAATAACTTGGACAATGGAATGAAAAATGAAATAACGTTAAATGATAACAAAAAGCTTCAAAAAGCCAATACGATGAAACCCAAATATGAAAAAACTCGAATTTACGGAAAAAGAAAAGTAGACTGAAAAATAAAAAATATGTAATATTTAGATAATTTCAGTGCTTTCTTTTTTGCATAAACGTACCCTTAAAAATCTGAAATTAGCTCTCTTTTTAACCAATACTCTTCAAGGTTTCAAGCTGAATTACGTAAATGGTTAGTTCCCCCTTGTCCAGAACCCTTGCTTGCGTATTCTAGTTTCAAACATAAGCTTCTCTGTGACTGGGTGTCTTTTCCATCGTTCTGACAAAAGAAAAACAGTCAAGACAAGAAAGCACAAGTCACGTGGTTTTTGTCAATGAAAAACAAATAAACAGAGGATCAAAGAAGCCAATCACTATTTGTGACTTAATGTCTGAAACAATTTGGGGGTAAATAAATTCTTGTTTGAAACCATTGGTCATACAAGTTTAATATGGATGACCTCTAATATTAGCCCCCTGTAATGTATGATTCTCTCAGGCCAAATGTGTCAACGATGGGCTCTTCACAGCACCTGCTGATAATAAGTATTGGAAAACTGTTGTTTCTTTGTCAAGGATTTTTTTTTCATTTGTTCACTAAGTTCAAACGTGCTCTGCGCCCTTAAACAATTCTACACTTGATATCAAGTGTTCACACAAACGTTCATTTAGAACTGGTCATTAACATTCCACAAAAAGACTGAACCA
This sequence comes from Morbakka virulenta, assembly GCA_003991215.1. Lineage (NCBI taxonomy): Eukaryota > Metazoa > Cnidaria > Cubozoa > Carybdeida > Carukiidae > Morbakka > Morbakka virulenta. The sequence goes on along the minus strand of RDPX01000092.1, from coordinate 245,151 downwards.
TCAAAACATCGAGTCGCAGCTGATCACTCCAGATATTTTCGGTAAAACTTTGAAATCTTTCAAATACTTCAAATTTAGCTTTTGCAACGCTTTGTAACGACAAATCTTCAGTGCAAAGATGCGCTCACCATTGGGACCGATTTGGACTAACATTTTGTAGACCCTGATAAAAACGTCAACGATCTCCATTGATCTTCAGTATTTAATATTGAAAAGATTAGTTTGGGAGTCAAGCGTTTTGGTGCTTTGATGGAATAAGCCCCGCCTTCTTTTAACTCAAGTGTGTTTTACACAGGCAGCCTCCACTTCTTGTTTTTTTTGTGTCTTTAGTCGAAGTAATGCTCGATTCGTGCGAAGGCTCCGTAAGATTGTTATGCACAATCCTATGAATCCAAGAATCGAGACGTAGAGCAATGCTCTTGGAACAGGCTCTATTCGGTTTCTTTATCCTCATTGATTATAAGATCTAAAAAAATATTGGGAAAGCTACTCTTTCCTTTTTATATTACACTACTAATAAAATATTTTTTCCTTTTGCTTTAGGTTGTTTTCCACTGACGTTACAGGTTATTTAAGGGTTTGATATTCTGTTTGATACTTCGCATATTTTTTTTGCATACCTTAAATAGCATTTTACTTTAGCTTTCGCAAAAGGTTCTCTCTGAAAATAACCATAATTAACTTCTATGATGGGCAAATCGTAATATAACTCCGGTAACTATTTTCCCTGTTGATATCACACGAATTATTCCTCTCTCCTGTTTCCAAACAAAAATTAACTAGCCCAAAACTGATGTATTATAGAATTGAAATTGAAAAATTAACGTTAAGAAAAAACATGATCTGAAAGGATAATCAAACTGTTTTGCCAAGCATTAATCATACTAAATTTGCATGTTTCCACTGCTTAATAATTAAGATTGCAGCTATATTTAGTTACAGCGCAGCTGGGCTAAAATAAATATTCAAAATTACGCCGATGGCCACCTACAATAAAACACGTGGTAAAAAAAAGTATTCAGCAGCTGGTTAGTCCATTTTACAAAAGCATGCTCGTATTAAGGGCTCAACTTCAGGAAGCACATGTAATAAGCAACACTGCTAGACCAAGAATAAAAAACAAATATTCCAAAGCCTCAGAAATTTATCTATTCATTTATGTTACCTCAAGAAATCTCAAGCCTTGCGGTTCGCTAGACCAACACAGATCAAGAATTGTGTTCAGCAATACTAACACATTAACACTGCCAACTCTACCTTAGTCATAAAAATCAACGTCGGGGCTTGTATCAGCAATCCAAAAACCAGATTCACATATTGCTGTTTGCGTCTGCTAGCAATTTCAAGAATACAATTACCTTATTTTCACTAAATATTTTTTACTACCCGATCTTCAAAAAATATATTCTCTCATATGGCCTGACATTCCTGTGCAAACCTATCTAACAAAACAAAATATTTGCAATGCCATTAAGATTAGGCAAAGGTAAACGAAAAAGCTACATTGGCATACGAATATTCTATTTTTAAACAGTTTTATCAAGTATGCCCCAAAGGGGCATACTTGAGCTCATTTTATACAAATTAACATTAACGCACAATTAAAAGTGACATTGCACAGCATTTAATAGCATATATCGGGCTATTTTGGCCCTATAAGAAAGAAGCCCCATTATTCACTTCAAAATTCATTTTCCAAAATTATCTGTCGTGTTTCAACTTCTATTCCTTCATTGACATGGAAATAGCCGCTTGAAACACAACATACATTAATTACTGTCAAATTACCAGTTACACAAAACATTGGCCCATTCACTTGTCACTCTAATATTTACTAAAGATCCTCTGACTATCGTGCTGGGAATGTTTTAGCCTAACATATCCGATGTCTAATTGTATGTACAAAACGTTTGAGATAATCTCTTCATTTTCGCCCTTATGTTCTTCCACATATTCCACATTAGGTGGAATAGGTAGAGTTCTGTGACAACCTGGATTTAAGAACAGAAACAGATACACACATATGTATTTATATGTAAACTAATTAAAATATATATTCATAGTAAATGCATATTCTTATGTATGTAGATTTAAGGGAGTCTGTCTTTTTTTCTCTCGCTCACTCTCTCTACTTATATATATTCATTCCCGATAGCTTACGCTAAATCAAACTCAATTTTTAATGGTTACAATGTCAATAGTAACTAATTGCTTATCAACTATAGTGCAATACAGAGTCTGAACAACAAAATGAACAAATTAAAAAAATATTTAACTTAATTTTGCACAACAAAAGCTCAGTCCCGTTAACATGAATTCAAGAAAAATAATTCAAACTTGTACTTTTGTTTTTTTAAAAGGACTCGAACTTTGCCCTTGTCAGCAACCTGTTGATAAATTCAAAACTCGAAATGTCCTAACAAAAGTTCAGGTAATCTTTTAATCACCGAATGTGTGCAAGTGTGTGAAACATATTCGTATAAATTGACAAAGTGATGTGGGTTTTTTTGGTTTCAACGTCATTTTCGCCCAATATTTGGGGTTCAGACGGAGCCCTCCAGAGGGACTTGTTCTGGTAGTGAAAAATTTCTTGGCCGGATGCCTGACGCCGACCAATGGCTTTTATCTTTTGTAAAGTTCCAATATATTTTTACCCGCTTGGGGAATAGATCCTGGAACATCTTGGTGCATCTGCACTAATCAATCATTGCGCTACGGCTCCTCTGACAAACTGATGTGTGCCAAGTGTTAATATATTTCGATCTATACAAACTTCTCTGGTTGTATTTAAGTCTTCTTGACTTTCAGTTTTGAAATTTCTGCATGGGTTGATATGTACGAATGCAAAAATTCAAAAACTGACACCCGACAACCTGAAAAGGATGTCTTAACAACCGAAATATATTTCACACAACAAGTAACAAACGTGTTTGATTTTTACTCACATCTAATATATATATATATATATATATATATATATATATAACATGAAAATGTATTAAGGTATATACACACATAATATGAATATTAATAAAAAAGAAGGGGTTCTGTTTAAAATATTCACATGGGCAAATTGACTTTTAAACTTTTCCAAATTAATCAGAGTAATTAAAATGTCATAGTTTACATTAGCATATTTTCGGCTTTATCTAGCAGTTACATTAGTTAAATAACAGGAGCGAGTTCCTATCGGTTCCATTAAAAAAACATTGTCATACCTCTGTTATTCGGTCGTACGAAGGACGGGAGAATAGAGATTTTAAGGGTTGTTTAAATGCAATTACTATGTGCAATAAAGTTGCAAGTTACCGTTGAATCGTGCTTTGTATTTGGATCTAAGTTTTAGCAATAGAAGCAATCATAAGCCATTCTTCTATCATCATCCTCCAAAGATGAAAGAAGGCTCTTCCGAAAGTTCCTGTGAAAATGCTGGACTTGTGACAATGTTCCTCCACTCACGCCTTTCATTGCGTCAATATAGCCAAATATCTTCAATATAAAACTAATAATTAATAACATTTGTCAAGAATGTAGGGTCAGCTATTTCAGTGTTCCTTTTCAGTTGTACCCAACAGAAACATCTTGCTTTGTTATTTACGTATAAACTGGTATGGAAACTATCACTATATGTGTGGCAAAAACAAATGACATTTTGCACCATGCAAGAAACTGGTGCCATGTACCATGAAAAGCGACTGTACATGACAGTTGAACACAACTCTATCTGTATCTTTGGTTTAAATAAATTGTCTAATGGCGGTGATTATAACTATATGTCCTTTTGCCTTTCCGACTGCTTGTGCTTGAAAATCATATTCCTTTAACAGTTTGTTCCTAAACGCGCTCAAATTTGGCAAGCAAGTCAAGAATTCCCTTGGTGGTTTCGTCTTCTCACTCTGTGTGTGTGTGTGTGTGTGTGTGTGTGTGTGTGTGTGTGTGTGTGTGT
>RDPX01000092.1:198490-240968 GCA_003991215.1 Morbakka virulenta | reverse complement strand
AAGTCAAAAATTCCCTTGGTGGTTGTCTTCTCACTCTGTGTGTGTGTGTGTGTGTGTGTGTGTGTGTGTGTGTGTGTGTGTGTGTAGTAAATCCTACACCCAAGGTGTGTAAGGTATACATCTACACTTCAGTGTTTCTATAGTCCACGTGCTGTGAAGAAAAATTATAATTATTGCTGCTCTTGTTCAAAAGGGAAATAAGCCTGGCCAATGACCACATTCCTGTGTCATTCAATTGACAATTCCTCCAATGGCTACTGACATACATTACAGCCTTAATCAACCATTCACTTGTGCTTGGGTACCCTTCAATTTTAAAAGCAGTTTAGGGGTAGAAATATTTCCAAAGCAAATAAATGGGAGGTACGTAACGTATTTATGATCAAAACAGATACTTTTACGTATCTATTTGGAATATGCATTGTAATACTAAAGGTTGTACAAAAAACGACAAGATTATTATTGTGCTGGTTACCTGCCCCTGTAATTAAATTACACTCTTTTTCTATTCAAATATAATGTAAAAATGCACAGCTTCAATAATTTATTCTTATGAAAAAAATGTCATATCTAAGTAGAGGGAAACCCTCTTACGCCCAACAGGAAGAGCAAAATACTCCAAAAATTAATAACTATTGGCTGATGTGTTAGTGTTTGATAGCCATTCAAAAGTAAATGTGGCATAAGAGTGCTAACAAAAATTTTAAGAAAAATAATTAATCGGAGACCGGGCAACATGAGGTTACTTCTATCAGTAATGTATTGTTTAATTTACAAACATACTACTTTCACGAAGTTTGAGATAATGCAAAAGATTTCAGATTCAAAGGTCGAATAATACCCCAGAGAACCCTTTTTCTAATGTGTGGTATTAAAGAAAACCTTTTTCGTTCAAGATTATGTGCGGCAGGCATATCGCATTTAGGTGCTTTTGGGAGGCCTACTGAACAATTACCTTTCCTCTCTGTTCCCAGTTATATTATGCAAATCACACATTTTAAAAGCACAACTATCATTTAAATAAACATTTTCCGTGGGCAAAGTAACGGTTTCTAAGCAGAGAAATATTTTGTATGTATTTCCTTTCTGGATGATGTATCCGCCAATGTGTATCTGGCATTCAAGATTAATTATCCACTCAAACCAATCAACGATTCATTTTAATGTTTTTGGTATTTCCAGCATAAATAGAATGCATCCCAAGTGAAATTCATAGTACCATGCCTAGTGTGTGTGCGTGTGTAAGGTAGAGGGAGGGGCTACACCTTTCAGTTCCTTCGTTCCTTCCACACTTCACACTGTGCCGGTAAAATTGTACTTAGCTAACCAAACTTACAATTTTTATTTCTAAGGCAAAAAAAGTACTTCCCTTTCTTCAAGCAAATTGTAAGAGGACCAGAGCATTAAAAACAAACATCAGAGCTAAAATAAAACTTGGTCACCCTACTTTTACCATCTTAAGTCTAAACCTTACTCCACCAAATTAAATGGGTACAGAAAATCCACTTAGTGTAATAACGTTTAAATTTCCTGAAAATTGAAGTTTTAGGATTTAAAATACGCTACTTTGCCACACAAAATAATATGACTACTATAAGCAACAATTTGCATTTTGGCAACAGTATCAGTGAAAAGTGGAGTGACCGCAAGAGGTTGCGATGATTGCAAAGAATAATCAACTTCCCACAGATTATGCTTTGTGTACTTAAATTTAAAGGCAGCATTCATCGTTATTATTTCAAACAGTTTTAATTTGCTATAACCTAAGATATGTTTTGGGCCATTTTTAGAATGAAAACAAAAAATCTTGTTCCAAAAAAGCTTTAATACCCTGAATTGAAACCATCCTTAACTAAATAATTAAGGCAATAGCACTGATGAACCAGTAGGTTTTATATTACGGTTTGTTTTAGTACTAGATGTTAATTTCAAATCGAAGCAAAAACGCAAGACTAGTTGTTGAAACCTTGTTACCTCGTAGAAACGCTTTGTTAAAATACGATGTTGAGCAATGCACTGTTACTTACGATACCACTGTCCCATACGGACAGCCATACCTACAAACAACCTACACTATTTTATTTATCTGGCCTCCAACCATGAACAAAGGTCAAAATTTTTCTTCTTTCAAAGCTGGTCAGTTTAAGATCTCGTAAAGATTCATCGTCGAGGCAAACAAGCAGTCCACCATTGATCTGATTATGTCTAAAGGTGTCTTCTAAATGACCAAGGTTCAGCCTGTGAAGTGAACGGACGACTTGATCTATAGTGAGTCCGCTTAAATCAGTTGAAAATTTAAAGTCCCCGGTGGGTGCTGTTTCTGCAATCAAGGGGTTTGAAAAGCTCCTTCCCTTGTCATTTTTCGAGTTCCTGTTTTCGTCCAGGTAAATCAAATTCGTACTTTGTGGTCCAACCGACTGGCTTCTATTTTTTGCATCGGAAGACCTGGCAGAACGTTCTTGTTTGGTGCGAGAGTAAACATAACCGTCTGATGTCGAAGATAAGTTACCTGATTCAATTGGGCCAAAATTGCTCCATAGGCTGCCCCGGTTTTGGAGCTTACTGCTGTCATCCGTATCTGACGTGCTGTCGCTATGCCTTTTTTCTAATTCTTTCGCTCTTGCAGTATTTTTGTTTTGTTCACAACTATCGTTAGCAGCGTTCACTACAACCTCCGCCTGTTCAATCATCACCTGACTGTCAAAGGCTGGGGCCATAGGGGTCACAGTCACGATTGGTGCGCAATCCTCATTGGTTCCGCCCACGGCATCACCATTTTTTACAAAATTAGATTCCTTTGTAGTGTCAGTCTTACAATTCAACAATTGTCCATACCTATTATTTGATGATCCTCTGAAAGTCATTTTCTCCTGCGTTGTTAACAAAGATAGTTGCTTTTGTTTCGTTCCTCCTGCTAGAGGAAAGGCAAGATTAACGCAATCGTATTCCAACTCATCATCGGCTTCTCCTTTGGAACTATAAGGGTCCACATCGACATTGCTTGATCTAGAATCAAAGGTTTCTGTGGAACCCATCGAACTTTGGGTGGCTGTGTCCATTTCGTAGGACCTCCCAACGGAATCATCAGACAACGTTAAAATGGTCAAGGGCTGGATTACTTTTTCTCTCTCTAATGCCAGTGGCTCGTTCCAACAGGTCATGTAATGCTGACTTGATGGATTATGCTGAGCCTGCTCAAGCTTCTGATTTCCAGATTGTAATGTCCCCGATGTTCTGCATTTATAATCAAATTCCTTGAGTCCCGAAGGTCCACAAAACACATCGGTCTCGCTGGCCTCAATAATTTTTGTCTCCAAGTCTGAAAAGTTATTATATGTAGCACATATTTCGTCATAAATTGGATCAGAACGTAAACTGCCCGTTGCAATCTTTACCGTAATAGATAAGGATCTTGGAATAGAAAAAACAACACAACTACCATTGTACCCGCATGAAGCAATAATAAGCTCTTCATCGTAAATTTGTTCTAATTTCAGAACTCCTAACCTTGTTAAGGCATTACCTTTATCACCTTCAATTGGCTGATCCCTTTGATCTGCCACAAACTGTACAAATTGGGGTAAGGGGTGATTCGCAATTATTTCTGGTAGCGTGTGATCGTCAACATCATCGAATGGTTTAAAACCAGCCATACAGTTAAATGGTAGTTTAACCTCAACTCCATTGAAACTGATGAATGTCATATATTTCCTACGATGGCCTCGTATATTTAAAATTTCAATAGCTCCAACTTCAAGTTTCTCTCCTGGCTCAACTGATAACTCCTGTGAATCAGAACTATCGACATTATAATATCCTTGGGTAATTTCAACATATTTAGGTATAGGTCTTGAGTGAGCTAAATCTGCAACGCTGGGATAAACAACCCTACAATTTTTTGGCTTTAAAACAACACGATGTGAAGTATTTAAAGGGATGTAAACTTCATTTCCGCCTCTGTCTTTTGCTTTAACTCTTTTAGATGAACGTGTGTAATGAATCTTTAAAATCTGACCAGTACTTAAACTACTTTCGTCGTGAGCTCCATAGTATCCTTCATCAACTTTCACAATCTGTGGTAGCTGATATTGGTCAACAAATTTCGATAACAGTAAAGACTCCTGGCTCCACAAAACATTATCAAGCAAACTCTCCGAACGTATTCTTTGAGGTCTTTCAGGCAGCGTGGTATCTCGATCCGCCATTTTCATTAATCAGTGTCAGAAAGCAAATCTGACCCGATTCAACAGCGTTAAACAACAACCTGGCATCAACAACTGAAACTAAACATTCCTTCTTGTTTGCGCCAATGCAATATTCAATCCTTCCTCTGGGGTTACTTGAGAGTACGACTGGTTCACTGGTGTGTAACAAAACAATTTAGATAAAAAGTTAAACAAAGACTGACATGGCAGGTGATCATTAAAAGGACAAACAGATCTTTGTGTTATCAAGCAGAGTTGTCTAATTTGTTATTGAACAAATGATGTCAAAGTTAGGTTTGGGATAATTAGGTTTGTTTATGGTCAGATTTCTCGTTACGAACTTTCATGTCTCAATGTTGATACCGTTTCTTTCAATATGTAAGCAAGTTGTGAGTGGTCATTAATGCATTTGACAAGCAGTGTTTATAGTCAACCATGTGTTACTCAGATTTCATGCCATATTATTTTACTTTAAACAAGTTTTATCGAGAACAGTTTAGCTAGCCAGATTATTGAATAGGATCTCCTGGGATTATTGAACTTCGACGAGGTGCGGAAGTAAGAGTTACAAAGGTTTGTGGTGAGTTGACTTTAAATTGAATTGACAGAAAATGAAGACTGACCGCCTCACATATCATCAATGTCACAGTTTTAAAACATGATTTAACACAAGACCACATCAATAAATAATCTTACGGTTTTTCAAATGGTGCAACAGAGATATTATTCGGTCGTTTAGGCAAGTGAGTTGATCCACATTTTTCACTCAGATTTGAGAGAAAAAAAAGCTTACACTGAAAAATTGGTGTTGTCAAGGCTTTTGACACCTGTGAAAAATAAATCTGCAACTGTTGTACCTAAATCTTTCCTTTGGATAACGTCGTCATGACCAGGGTTTTAATTCTTGTTAAGGCATTAAATTTGGTCAGTATGGCTTTCAGCATGCTAAGCCACTCCTGTCTGAAATTATAACAGGCTTTAGCTTGTTTTACCAAATTTGACTTTCTGGTGTTATGTCAAATCCTTCCGTTTTCCCCCGGGTATCACAGACGGAGTCCACAAAGCTTTGTGTTGGGTTTGGTTGGGTCGACATAGCCACCAGCTGTTACAAAACACTTTCTCCTATCTTACACAAAATATTGCCTCCAAGTTTTATTATTACAGGATTTTTTAATTGGCTTTGACGTCATTTTTCCCAGTAACTGGGGCTCTGACAGTGCCCATCAGAGGGGCTTTGTTTTAGCAGCGAGGAATTCCTTGGTCGGATGACCTTCCTGACGTCAACCAATGGTTTCTTTCTTTTGTGAAGTTCCAATTTCTTTTCGCCCTCTCGGAGAAACGAACGCGGAATTTCCTGGTTACGGTGCAAGTACATTAACCATTGAGCCACAGCTCCTTAGTTTTATTATTACAGTGCTGTACCACTAATGATAATTATAATTATTGCTGGACGTGTATCTTCATAATTTTTAATTTCACTGCTCCTAAAACCAAATGCCACCTGTTACAGTCAAAACCTAGTTAACTGTCAGTAATAAAGCACTGTACATTTTTACATCCTTTTGATATAATCATAATAACTACTCCACAAGTTAAATAATTATACAATGATTTATTTACCATTTTACAACTTCTGTAGAAGTTATAGCATTTTCAAATGAATGGCATGGGTAGCAAAGTTTTGTCATTATTTTGAGGTTTTTCTAATGGGGGGGGGGTGACATTTGCTCAGCTAATTATAATATTAAAAAGTTGTATCATTTAGCCTTCTACATAATCTAAATTACTTTTTAAAATATCAGCTTTTGCAGCAAGGACCCGTCATGCTACCACAACTGAAGAAAGCTATCCTTCCTTTCTCCTTGTGTCTTACATAAAACCCAATTTTCACGAACAAGGTTCCTTTCCGAGAAAGTCATTTTTTCCCCCACAAGGTTAATATCCTGGTGGCGCTGTGGAACCTTTAAATTTTATGTCAATTAACATTTTTCAGAAACACTCTCGTAAGTTACCAAATCTTCTTGATTCCATTAATTTTTCCAACGCTGTCATGTTTCTTTTTTATTCACCTCTCAACTTATCTATTTCATTTAACCCTTATTTTGTAGTGCTGACATTAAGCCTTTAAATGTGTTGATCTATCATCACATAAAAAACAAAGAAAATGCACTACACAGTTTCTCTTATTGACTTGGTCAAGCAGAATAAACCCAATATTTATAGCATTGAAATAAGCTTGAAATAACATTGTTATCTTTTCATGTTTCTTGTTAAAAAGGCAACCATTGATGTACTTTTTTTACTGACCCCTCCAATGTTCGCCAAAGAGACGATACAAAATTTATTAAAGTTTTGACAAGGCAGTTTTCAACAAGAAAAAAATACCAAAAGATTCTGCACTGGCAATTAGCGTTTAGCATGGAATCCTTTCCACAAAGTTGAATGCAACATTTTGTGGAAGTTTAAACTGTCCCGATGTCATCCCGACAATTTCAATACCAGCACCTCGTTATAATCTCTTTTGTCCCCACTATCTGATGAACACCAAGACAAAATTTTGAAAATTTAATATGTGGATGCCAAATTTTTGTCGATGGCCTAATTTTTCCATGTAGCGCTTTGTTCGAATAGAGTTAATATTGATCGATTAAGAAGATGATAACTTGCGTCGATGCGTTTCATATCCCGCCCGCCTTACCTGATCTGTCAACTGAGGTCCATATTCTTCACTTCAAAACCCTTTTTTAGAAAAATCGTTTGTACCTGTTAAAATTTCATTGATGGCACATCATATCTTACTCGAATTCTTCATATTCTACCTGAATTCTTTTTATTTAAACTGAAAGGTTACCTAATAAAGAGACAAAATTAGCATATTTCTTAAAGATAACAATTAATAAAAAAGCAAGTGTCCTCTTATTTGATTTACGTTGGTCTTAACATGTCTTTTTTATAGTTTTAAGTCATTTCTCCCCAGAAATTGGGGCTCAGACGGTGCCCTCCAGAGGAACATTGTTTTGGCAGTGAGGAATCTTTTGAGCGGATGCCCTTCCTAACACCAACCAATGGTTTTCTCTTTTGTAAAGTACCAAATTCTCTTTGCCCTCTTGGGGGAATCGAACCCGGAACCTCTTAGTTACTGTGCAACTGCACTAAGCATTAAGCCACGGCTCCTTTACGTTTGTCTGGTTTGGTCAAATTCGAAAAACCATTGCAACAAGGTGGCAACAGACTAAAAAAAAAGGTTGTTCCTTTTGTTTTATATATTTAAAAAAAATTTATAAAACTTGTTTAATTGTGAGAAAATTAATACCACCATTAAATTAAATTACAAAGAAAGTAAAGTAGGGTCACTTGAGCAAACAGTATCCAGCACAACTGGGCATAAAATAACACTGGGGTTGTGGAAGCTAGTCCAATTATGAAACGAAAAAAGGAAGGAACACGTTTCTTAACACTAAATTTTTTTTGTTTATTTTTATTTGAATATCTTTTAAATAATCTAAATACTAAATTCGTTTGTTTTTTTGGGACAGTGAAATAATCACGTAATTTTTTCTTAATGGTATCACATTCTACTTACATCTTTAAAAAAAGGAAGGTATTACATTATAAAAATATTTTCGGTATAATCAGGTATGATAGAATCTACCTGATCTATTTATATATTTATTCAAAGTCAAATTTTTTATGCGAATAGTATATTGATTTTAGAGTTTTAAGCCATAGCTAAAAGTTGTCGTTGTGTCAACAATTGCAGAGGTATAAGTATTAATCCATCCGTCGCAACAGCGGTTAAAATAATTATTTTAAACCTCCAGGGTAACAAATTTTCAGTCTATTAAACAAAATGACTAGTTTAATTCCAGGGGCAAGGCTGAACTTTTTGCCAGATCGTTTTCTGTCAATTCTTCTGCACATGACATTGGTGTTTCTTTTTCAGATTTCCCTTCCCGAACTGATAAGATTTTGGACTCTATTATATAGATCCAACGTTGATTTAAAAGGTTATTCATAGGTTTGATCAGTCTAAATTCCCAGGTCTAAACAACATCCCGGTAGTTGTTTTGGAACAGTGTGCTTCTGAGCTATCTTCCGCTGTCAGGACCTTTCTTTAATTTCCTACCTGAGTCTTATTTTCCACCCTCTTGGAAGGTATCTAATGTTGTTCCTGTCTTCAAGAATACAGTTGATCAGGTGATCCTTATGACTCTAGCAAATATTTAGCAGTCAGTCTATTTTCTGTCAATAGTAAAGCTTTTGAATAGCTCGTAAACAATACAAAGTTGAATATTCTCAGAACCATTGCCCTTTTGTTATTGTTCAGTACAAATTTAGAAGATGTTGGTCCACCACTTGTCCTTTGACTGTTATCACCGAAAATATCCATTCATTAATGGATAAGTTTAATAAAGAACGTGCTATAACTGGATGTTTCCAAGGCATTTAATAACATGTGACACGTTGGCCATCTTCATAGGCTGACTGATTTTGGTATTTGTTGAAGAGTCTTGGTTTTCTTTCAGTTATTTCTCTCAGGTCATAAAATGGTTGTCACATTGGATGGCATTGGGTCTGACTCTATTATTGTTGGCGGTCCTCAAGATTAGATTCTTGGTTCAACTCCATTCTTTCTTTACACAAATGGTCTCTCTTGGTATGCCGCTTTCTTTCATAAACAAATATGCTGATGACAGTACCTTTTACTCTGCCATTGGACACAAAGTTACTCAGCCAAAACAAGTCATGCTTGTGAAAAATTGAGAAACTGGTCTTCAGGCTGTCAGAGGATGAAAAAGGAGATGTCTAGTTTCTTTCAATGTAGCAAAAACTCAAATGGTGTCGTTCAGTAGAAAGCTAAGTACTCCAATATTTATGGAGTATCATTCTGAGGTTAACCCTGGTGAGGTTGCCTCTCATGAGAAATGCTTATCAACGAGGATGCTTGGTTTGTCATTTTAAATTCTTTTGCAGGTTTCTGTACTCAGTTTATTGTTAAGTCTGCTTCTGAAAAATTCGATCCTTTAGCATCGTGTTAGAGACTTTCTTACGCATGAGGTTTCCGATATAAGTCTGTCATAACTCCTTGTATGATGTGCTTTTGTCATTTCTGCACAGCAGCTCCCTCATCCCATCTTGATGTTCTTCATTGAACTTAAGAGACCTGTTTGTAGCTTGATAGATACAAATCTTGCCGCTACTTTTCAATCCTTTTCTCATCGACAATATATGGTTTTTCTTCGTTATTTCTATATGTATTATACTAAGAAGTTTCTGATGATCTTTCCTCCCATTGGATGAAGTGTGTTTGTTGAAATGTCCTGGGTACGACATTAAACTGCACCCCGGGGTTCCCTCGAGCAAGGATAGTACCCCATAAGCTCCCCGTGCCAGGGTTACGGTGAAGCTGCTGGCAGCAGGGCGGCGGATAGTCTACAAAGGCGCCTACAGTGCAACTGTGTGAACGGCTCAGTGGACTTTACGCTTGGCGGAATCCAGGTCCAACCAGGAAAAAGGCAAGGGTAACCAGGAACTGCGAGCAAAGAAAGACCCTTGGAGCTTCTACTTTGCTTATCCTCAACTCCTGACAACACAACTTATGAATCGACAATCTCAAACTAAACCATACCGCATCGCTCGTCGCGCGGGTAACCAAGGAGCGCGTTGCCCAGCGAGCAGCCAGGCTGGTGATGTTAAGCATGCTACTGGAAGAAAACAAAGGATGAACCTACGAAAAGAGTACAGAATAGGTACTTGGAATGTTAGAAAGATGAAGGAAGCGGGAAAATTGAGCACAGTCTGCAATGAAATGAAAGAAAACAACATACAAATTCTTGGGTTGTCTGAAACCAACTGTAACAATCGAGGCAGTTTAAAAACAACGGACAACAATACAGTACTCTTTGCTGGCAAGGACAACGGATACAGTCACGGTGTTGGAATCATTCTCACCAGCGAAGTTGCCAACAGTCTAATCGGCTACAACCCAGTGAATGACTGGATAATTACAGCACGGATAAAGGCCAAACCCCAAAACATCAGCATAGTTCAGTTCTATGCGCCCACATCCACAGCCACCGATGATGAGATTGATGATTTCTACAACCAGCTACAAGAGGTCATTGACAAAATCCCTAATCGAGATGTAAAGATCGTCATGGGAGATGCAAATCCCAAAGTTGGGAAAGCGACCGTGAAAAGCGAAACTCATGGACANTACTCTTTGCTGGCAAGGACAACGGATACAGTCACGGTGTTGGAATCATTCTCACCAGCGAAGTTGCCAACAGTCTAATCGGCTACAACCCAGTGAATGACTGGATAATTACAGCACGGATAAAGGCCAAACCCCAAAACATCAGCATAGTTCAGTTCTATGCGCCCACATCCACAGCCACCGATGATGAGATTGATGATTTCTACAACCAGCTACAAGAGGTCATTGACAAAATCCCTAATCGAGATGTAAAGATCGTCATGGGAGATGCAAATCCCAAAGTTGGGAAAGCGACCGTGAAAAGCGAAACTCATGGACAATTTGGACTTGGGATCAGGAACGATAGAAGAAGTGAACTGATTGACTTCTGCAAAATCAAAAACCTTGTGATTACCAATACCTGTTTTCAACATCACCCAAGGCGACTCTACACCTGGATATCACCGGATGAAGAAACAAGAAACCAGATAGATTATATTATGATTAGCAAAAACTGGAAAGCTTGCGTAAAGAATATCAAGACCTACCCGGGAGCTGACTGCAATAGTGATCACCAGCTTTTTGTGGCGAAATGCAGAGTAAGGTCTAAAAAGATGCAAAAGCCCCTATCACCACTGAGGTTTGATACCTCCTTGATAGATGAGGAGTACGCTGTTTGTGTAGAAAATAAGTTTGAAGAGTTGCTAAGATGTGAAGAAGAGAAAAGTCCAAACGAAATGTGGGAAATAGGCAAGACCACCATACTGAAAATTACCAAGGAGAAAATCTCAAAAAAGAAAAAGAGGAGATACCCATGGATCTCCAACGAGACACTCAAGGAAGTAGAAAAGAGAAGAGCGATCAAAGCAAGAGGCCTCTCCAAACCAGAAAACAGGGCTGCAAATAATGCGTGAAGCACTCGAAGATCACCAAGTAGGAATCAAAGTTGGCGGGAGAACAATCAACAACCTGAGATATGCTGACGATGTCGTTCTAGTTGCATCATCTATGCAGGAACTGCAAGACTTGACCAACAAGGTAAAAACTGCTAGTGAAGCAGCAGGACTCTTTTTTAACGTCAACAAAACAAAGGTTATGAAAGTAACTAAGACACCAAATGACGAAAGTCTAACTGTGGACAATCAAATTGTTGAAGTTGTTGAAGAATTTAACTACCTGGGTGCACTTTTCACAAATAAAGTAGACGACAGCAAGGAAGTAAGGCGACGCATTGCAATGGCAAAGACTGCAATGGTTTCACTAACCAATATCTGGAAAGACAGATCCATCACACAACGTACAAAAAACCGACTGCTACAAGCATTGGTATTCCCAATAGCAACATACGGGGCAGAGTGTTGGGTCTTGAAAAAAGTTGACAAGAAGAAAATCGCTTCTTTTGAACTATGGTGCTACCGTAGACTTCTTCGAGTAAGTTGGATGGACAGACGTACGAACTATTGGGTTCTGGCGAAAATCGGACCATGCCGGAGACTGATCAACATTATCAACGACCGTAAACTGCGATTTTTGGGACACGTGGCCAGAACAGACAGCCTGACAAAAGATTTGCTCTTTGGTACAATCCCTGGGAAAAGAGGACGCAGGAGACCGAAGACAAGAATGTCAGATAATGTGAAGGACATCGCAAACATAAGCATGGTGGAGTTGCTCCGACTGGCGCAGACCCGGAATCTATGGCGTCGATTCGTGAAGAGTGCCACGGCTGATCAGCAATGACCATCCCGTCAAAGAGAGAGATGTTTGTTAAATATCACGTGACTCGTTTCTCTCAACATCTTTATCTCCATACAATTGTTGCCTCTCGTTGTAATAAACTTTCAGTGAATGCAGGTTCTTTACTCGGACAGCTAGATTACGTAAGTCTTTGTCTTGCTAGCTTTCCTCTTTCATATGCCTTGAATGTTTTGAAGTCTAAAGCTAACTTTTATCTCCTGGCAGTGACCATTTATTTTCGCTCTCCTTTCTTCACAGTTTCATGAACTCAGTAGGATTTCGTAACAAATTGAAAAACGAGAAAGAAACTAAAGGGAGCTCAGGAACCAAAAGCCTCTTCTGACGACGAATAAAACAGCTTTAATTGTAAGTTACCTTGGAGATAATTATTTCGAACACTTGAGCAACGACATGAAGAAAGTACCTTTCAGTATAATGCTAGTAGAAAGTAAAGATATAGGCGTTCTAAAATATATTCCTATAACAATTCGTATTTTCAATATAAACTTTGGATTATCTTCGAGGGGGGAAATGCAAGCACTGCGGCTAAACCACCTTTTTTGCAAATAAAATCAGTTAATCACATCGTTTTAGGCTTGGAAAATATCAATATTAACATAAGAAATGGAACTTCAATTGGTACTCTTTCTCTTGAAAAAATGGACTTACTGAAATCGCTGCCAGTTCCATTTTTCAAAACATGGCTTGTAAAGGTGCATCTCACTAACGCAATATCACTAGCTTCGATACTAAAGAAATTCAAAGCTACCGTGGCAACTGGTTTTATTTGTTTGACAAATACAGTAAACAGAAATCAACAATGAATATCGCAATTTCTGTGATGACTCAAATGTTATTCGTTATGTGTCAACCAAGAGGCTTTGCTTAGAAGTTTGAGTAAATCTTGAAGTAAAGAAGTTCAAACTTTTACAATCGTATGCTCTATTTTGAAGTTAAAAGGAGATACAATTGTTAGGTACAGAGGAATATTTTTAGATCCTTATTCTTCAACAGTATCACTTACTTTTTGCCTTGTTTAACAAATTTTAGAAACCTTTTGCAAAGCGAGGAACCGCATGTCTATGAACCCTATGATTCACAACAAAGATTATGAACAAATTGAGTAAACTGGCTGCCAGATTTGTGGTCAGACATTTTAACTCAGCTAAAAGATAATGGACTTGATTTTAGTCAGGTTATCTTTGTTGAGAATCAGAAAAATGATTTCAATTTGATAGTAAAAATATTATATTTGTGGACGATCTAAATATTCTATCCATTTCAAAATTCTTTCAAATTGTCATTGTATTTATTACTTTTATAGAAATTTAGCTCTACATTGAATTCGGTTCCTTCTTGACTTTATTTAAATCATTAATTTTTGCAATGAAATTTCCAATTTCTCTTCTTAGGAACTGATTTGGAGCTCCAGATAACATTGCTGCAACTTTCCTGGTCATAAGATGATACCAGTTGTTTTTGTTGTTGTTGACTTTGTTGCTTTTTAGCCATTCTCTCAATTTCATGGAAAATCCTTTGATTTCTCTTTATCCAAGATAACAGCCTTAAAAGAATTTCCTGTATTCGTTTGAAACAGTTTACTTGGAGGCTTAAATGCAATTTTTTTGTTCTGTTGTTATTGTTCTGTGCCGTCAAGTCGACTTCTGGTTTCTAGCTTCGGCTTGTGGTGACCTAATGGATCAGCTTTCTCCATTGTGGAAGATCTTTAACCAGCTTTGTTAGCTCTTACAGTATTTGATTTGATCCCTCTTCAACTCCATCTAACCATCTCATTCTTTGTCACCCTCTCCTTCTATTTCCTCCAGTCTTTCTTACCATCATTATGCTTTCCATTTTCCTGTTCTCATTGCATGTCCAAAACATGCCAGCCATTGCTTTACAATCATAGCTTCCAGTGATACCTCAGGTCTGACTATACTTAATATTTCTGCGTTTGTCTTCTTTTCTGTCCACAATATCTTGAGGAGCCTCCGCCAGCACCATTGTTCAAATGAGTTGATTCTTTTTCTTTCAGGTCTACGAATTGTCCAGCCCTCGCTTACAAACAACATTATTGGAAAGACCTTGGACTTTTTTATATGGATTTTTGTATCTTTCCTTATGTTTTTGCCTTGTATTAATCCACTGAGATTGCTAGCACTATCCTTCTCTTGAGTATCTATNTTCTTTGTCACCCTCTCCTTCTATTTCCTCCAGTCTTTCTTACCATCATTATGCTTTCCATTTTCCTGTTCTCATTGCATGTCCAAAACATGCCAGCCATTGCTTTACAATCATAGCTTCCAGTGATACCTCAGGTCTGACTATACTTAATATTTCTGCGTTTGTCTTCTTTTCTGTCCACAATATCTTGAGGAGCCTCCGCCAGCACCATTGTTCAAATGAGTCGATTCTTTTTCTTTCAGGTCTACGAATTGTCCAGCCCTCGCTTACAAACAACATTATTGGAAAGACCTTGGACTTTTTTATATGAATTTTTTTATCTTTCCTTATGTTTTTGCTTTGTATTAATCCACTGAGATTGATAGCACTATCCTTCTCTTGATTTCTGATTCATAATTTCCGTCACTATCAATTCTGGCACTTAAGAAGACGAACAATTCGACAATGTTCACTTCCTTATATTCAAACTGAAATTTATCAATATTGGCAGCTGACTTCACTTTCGTTTTTTTCATATTCAGCTTTAGTCCTGCTTTTGTACTCTCATCTACCACCACTTTTAGCAATTCCTTTACTTCAGCCTCCGATCCTGCAAGCCATGTCGTATCATCGGCATACCTAAGGTTATTAATCTTTAGTCCACCAACTCGACTACCAGCCTCTTTTTCCTCAAGCTTTGATTTATTCATGATATATTCACTGTACAAATTGAAGGGGTAGGACAATAGGATGTATCCTTGAGTAAAACCTTTGCCTATATAACATCAGTCTTTATCTCCACAATCGGCTGGAACAATAGTTTTTTGATTACTATGGAGGTTGTGCAAGAGAATTGTCATATGTTCTGAAACCACCATCTCTCTCAGAACTTCCCAAAGAAACTCGCGTTCTACACAGTCGAAGGCTTTGTTATAATCAATATTACACATGTAGATGTCTTGCTGATATTCTCTTGATATTTCTATCAACCATCTTAGATTCGCTTTCTGATTCCTCGTACCCCTTCCCTTTCTAAAAACTGCTTGTTTATCTGGCATCTCTCTCCATAATTTCCTCTAGTCGTCCTTGAATTACTTTCAATAATAATTTACTGTAGTGTGGTATCAAAGCAAGAGTCCAGGTTGTTAGGGCATTCTCTGCTATCACCTTTCTTTGGTATCGGAACATACACCTATTGCTTCCATTCTTTTGGCCAACTCAAGGTTTCCCATATTTGATTACAGATTGTAGTCAATACTTTGATCCCTTGCTCTCAAGCTGTTTTAACCAACTCGATGAATATTTCGTCGATTACAGAAGCCTTCCGATTCAGCAACTGCTTTAATGCCGACCTAACGTCACTTTTCAAAACATTGGGTTCTGGTATCTTTTCTTTTGGCACAAACCTAGTTGTCATGGCTGGGTCTCTCATGTATAGTTTTTCGGTCTAGTTTCTCCATCTCTCTTTGATATCTTGTTTTACAGTGAGCAACTCTCCATTTTCATTTCTAACCATTGCCACTCGAGTTGTAAATTTCTTTGTAATTTTCCCTATCTTCCTGAACCTGTCTCTCGTTCTACCTTTAGCATTCCATTTTTCTACTTGTTGAGAATGCAGGTTTAAGTAGGCTTCTTTGCCCCTCCTAGCTTCTCTTTGAAATTGAACTTTCAATATATTGAATTGGCCTCTGACACCTTTTCCCTTTGCCTAGCGTCTCTCTCTTGCGATCGAAATCGTCTCATCTGATATCAAACTTGCCCTTGCTTTCTTTACAGGCTTTGATAGATGCTGCCTTGTCTCATGCTCCATACTTTCTTTCATCTCTGATCACAATCCTTCAGGTTGCCTATTCACGTCTGGCAATTCTTCAAACTTATTTTGTACGCTTAAACTTAACTCCGGTGGAATTATATCAATATTATATCGTGTTGGAAGCTTTGACTTTTGAATAGCTTTTATTCCCATTCTTACTTTGGCAACAACAAGCTGGTGGTCTGTGCCGCAATCTGCGCCCAGATGTGTTTTAGGATAGAGCTAAACCAACGTTTGCTACACATGATATAATCAATCTGATTCCGATACTGTCCATCTGGTGAGGTCCATGTGTATATTCTGTGGTTTGGTTATTCAAAGAAGGTGTTTGCTATGAACAGTTCATTTGTAGCATTTTAGAGTTCAGATCTCCCATTATTGGCATCGAATCACTTGTCTGCTGAAATGCATTGTAAAATTTATCAACAGTCTCTTCTTCTGCATCTGTTATCGGGGCACAGACTTGTATGATAGAAACATTTTCAGGAAGGCCTTTGATCTGTACACTAATAATCCTGTCGTTTACCGGGTTGTATCCTAATACACACCTAGCCATACTCTTATTACAAATAATGGCAACTCCATTTCTTCTTGCATGCTCATATCCGCTATAGAATATTTTATGGTTAACCAAATATCCCACTCCTGTCCACTTCAGTTCGCTTATTCCTATCACATCTAAACCCGTCCGTTCCATTTCTGACAGAATAACTCCAAGTTTTCCCTGGCTCATGCTTCTTACATTCCAAGTACCAACAGAACTATTCTTGAAAAAGCTGTTGCCTTTCCTTTTGCCTTTCCTTTTACCTTTGATGGTGTCAGCAGCAGAACGCCTTTGCAGTTTTGATTCTGCTACGTCATTACATTCAGCACTACTTGTCAAGGGATCAAGGGATCTCCCAGTCGCATATAGGGTCCTATCCAACTGGGGTGGGGGTGGGGGGCATCTTCTAGCACCATATCGTCAACATTGTGATCGCGTTTTATGGGTTTTCATGACAAAGATACAGAAGTGGTCTGTTATGGCCTTCTTCTGCGCAGCCCCGGCTAACTTTGGGAATGTCCAACTGACTAGGATTTATGACCCTCGCCGTTTTTTCTTACTAGAGATCTTCCGCTGACGGAATCATCCACTGTTGCTGCTGCCCAGTGGCTTCACCGTTCCCTGGCAGGGCAACTAAGAGGTTACTCACGCTTGTCGAAGGCGTGGCCTCGAGACTCGTGGAGAGTGGAAGCGTCTTACACTTCCCGTGCAAATGGATGTCCATCTGCCCACTGCCCACTTGTTTCTGTTCTAGTAGATAGCATATTGCAACTGTTACCATAAGTACAGTCCAATATCAATAGCAATTTTTTGTATTTTTCTTGAAAGTTTTTAATAATTTAGGAGGGTATTAACGAAAATAAAAGGAGGATTATCTGTCAAAAAATTATTTGACCATGCTAAACTTTTAAGAATAAGATTCCCTGGGAATCAAAGAATCATACAAAAAATTATCAAGTTTTGTGCTTTTCTATTCTCTCCTTTATTTGCATTAGTAAGATTTTCTTGCATTTTTCTATCTTTATCCTACAGTTGTGGTTTTAGGGATAGTTTAAGAAGTTACTTATATATCCTCTTTAATAAATCTCTTGAAACATCTTGGCAATTGCTGGTCTCAGGAAACAATGGAATTTTCCAGCTTTACGTTACTATTGCTTACAAAATACGGTATGGCGATCTGTTTCTTACACGTCGTACTATATCAAAATTTGTTTGCCACTTTCAGTCCATTCTTTTCTTTAATTTTTTTTCCCAACGTAAACTACCCCTTCCGCAATCAATTTATATTGAATTTGGACGTTGGCTCATAGAAAAAGATACTCATTGGCTCTCCAGTTTCTTTTAAAGAATACCACATTCCATTACTTTGACTAGCCATTAGGTGCTTGAAAATTGGTTTTAAAAGTTCTGCTAATACTACTTCAATTAAAATTATCATTAAAGGTACTGACATGTTAAAGTTGGCCTCCTAGTCTTCAAATATTTGACATACTTTATACCAGAGCTGAGGATATTATTGATTGCATTGCGTTTCTAACCGTTTGAAAAGTTGTATTTGAACCTTATAGCTATTAAATCAGAAGTGTTCTTTCCCTGATATACTGTTATTTTCATAACAGTTTTGGCCTGTGTATAGTTTTTTTCGGAACTAGTTACAAAACTTTCTGCATCTTTTGTTTCGCTATATTAGCAAACACCAAGTATTTGAAATATTATTACTTTCGGACACTGATAAAATTTTCAGGCAGTAACTTTATTGAGTAAAATATTATAGCTGAATGGACTAATGATTTATCTAGACCTGCAGATGTCAAGAAAAATATTAGTTTTATCAAACAATTGCTTTACAAGGATTCCGATGTATATTATATAAACTTTTCAAGTTAATATTTCTTTTGGTACGAAAGAAAAAGGAATCTGAGAACTAAACAGACAGGCAAGGATTAGAGATGTTATTAAATCATGATATTATCTGCATTTGGTCAATTCCAGCATGGTAAGGGTGTCCCTCTATTTTGGAGGACATAGTGCTTTCAGACTTTGGCAACAGTGAAAAAACAATTAAGAATCAAATTGTATAAGTCTCTTTAATGGTTCATTTCAAGGATTTAATTATTTAGAGAAAACCCATACTCCAGTCAACTTTTCCACTAACATTTTACTTTTTGAACCAAATCTAGCTTTCAAGGAAAAGTAAAAGATGCTTAGTAGAAATCCCTTTTGAAGTATTAGGAAGTTCAATATTACAAAGCTGCTAATTTGCTGAAAATAAGAATGTAGGTCAATTTTCTTCGACCACTAGAAAGGAATTCAAGGGGCTTACTGTACCCACAATAAATATGATATTTAAAGTAGAAAGGCCTATATTCTGCACCTTCATGATCTATGATAAAGAGTATCTCAAATCATTGAAACATGATAAACTTATTTGTCTGTCATACACAGAAAGGTAAAAACTACATCTCAGTTACTTTATCCTCCTGTTAAGCTTCTATTTCAAATAGTTTACCAAGAGATTGTTAGCACAGCTTGATAATTAAACTGTTTGTTAAATAGCGTTCGTTTTCAAGGAAAATTCTGATTTCATAACTTAAACCCTCTCATTTAATCTCTGCCCTAATTCAAAACATTCCTTGTTTTAAAACTTTTTTGATTAAGATTTTTAAAAAAAACCCACTTCAGCTGTCTGAAAATCTTTTGACTTTTAATTTCAGTTCTACCCCAGTTGAGTTTCTTTTAATTTAACTGCGTCTGCCATGTATGTAAATGGGATCAAGTAACTCAGCGTGTATATATGAAAGGTTTTGGCCCCAAGGGGTAAATTTTGCAAGGATGAAAGCAGAGAAAACGTGCAAAATTAACTTTAAACTATATTGTGAACCGGTTCTGTTTCAAGACATAAAGAGAGAAAACTATTCCATCAGGTATTTTAGGTTCTCGTGAGACCAAAAGACAGAACATGATTTTTGTATGAAATAATTGTTTATCAGTGGTTTATGAAGAACTGGTAGATCCAAAGATGATATTAAGTCTTTCAATGTTGCAAGGATCATAAGATACTATATACCAATACATTTGATTGTGCAATAAAATAATAATCCTAAAGCGATTGTCAATTTTTGGATAACAGAAACATTTCTAAATTGATTGATTTATGATTACCACATTTTTAAAATGGTTTTAAAATGGTTTTAAAACTAATTTTTTCATATTTTAAAAATTTTAAGAATTACAGAAACGCTAATGTATATTTTAAAAAGTTTTTAAAAAATTAGATATAATTTGCAACGGTGTTTGGCTGTATAATTAAAACAAAAGATTTTGTATTTGATAACATCCAATTTTGTTCTTTGGACAAAGCTTATTAAGAAATAAAGTAAAAAATAACGAAAATCATCGTAAAAGCGTAGTAAAAAATCTTCGTGAAAATAAAGTGAGTGAGGTGATGTTTTATATAACTGATGACGGTGGTATCAAAGAAACGTCCTCTCACAAATGAAAGTGAATAAAAGGCGTACAATAGAATAGAAAATGAGGAAGTACACATTATCACACATTTTGCCGAGCTAGATTTTTTTCTGTCGACCGCAAAAAGTAAATTCGGTATTTGCATGCATGTTTCATTCTTCTCCTCTTGTTTTTTGATTTGCTATAAACGGTTCTTACAACACTTCTTTAACAATAGAATAAACCATCGCGGAAATTTTTCAGTATGAACAGTGCCTTATTTTTTGAGATTAGACCCCCAGTAAAATTGTTTTGACAAAACCTCATCTCAATGATATTCAGAAATTCGAAGATTAATAGATGTGTTATGGTGGAAGGATTCCGAAATAAAATATTACCTATGTGGTTACAAGGTTGATATCCTGTTTTTCACTTTTCAGTCACTCATCTTATTCATGTATGTAATATTCATTGAAATGAAAATTGCACCCTGCTGTAGGGCTATGGAAACACTGAACATAGTTATGGTTCTATTCATAAAGAAAAAGGATGATATTACTATTCAAAACCTATTGCATACACGTGAACGACAGCCTTCACTCCAGCCTCAGCTTTGAAGGAGTCTGGACTCAATTTTGTCATTTTAACAAGAGCAGTGAAATACAAATATTCTAAAATTAAAGGTAGTTGAAACTGCTCTTTTCTATGTATGCCAGACTTTTCTATGTAGATAAACTCTAAAATCTTTTGAAAATACTTTTAAGAATAATTCTACTTTGTATACGGAGGCCTACTTTTAATTAGGGAATCATCAGATCAACGAACCATCACTTAAATACTATTTTGTCTATTAAATTGAAAAAAAAACAAACAAACAAATCAAATACAAAGAGCACCTTTCTCTGAGATTGCTAAAATGTTAAAAAACAACTTTTTTCAACAATCACATATCCTAAAATTTTACTAGCATAAACGATGAATTTGTCGTCAATAACAGATATCAATTCAAATTATCGCCAGATGGCCCAGTAGATCGAACTTGTGCACTAAAATACTGATTGATACTGATAAAAGTTTATCTTGTCAGAAACCTAGAATTTTTCTGTGCAGCTTTTTATACCTCAGTAGTTTTTACTTCAGTGATTCTCAACTATAAGATGAGTTTTTAATTAAAATACTGAATGTTCCACTTCTTACCAATTTTCCACTATGAATTTTTCGTGTTTTTTCAAACTCAAAATATCTACATAAGCTTTATAGAATGCGATAAATATATAGTGTAAAAACACTCTCAGAGTTGCTGGTAATTGTATCATGCTGTTTTGACGGCACTCAGATTCTTAGTAGCTTAAAGTAAAAGTGACTCATGAAGCAATGTCAACTCATGCATTTTCCTCCTGAAGACACATACTTCGCAGTAGCTATAGCTGTTGAACAGTGCAATATAATATTATAGTACCAGTCACAAAGATACTCCAGACACAAGAGTTACAACTTAAGAAAGACAAATTCAAATGACAAGATAGCAAAAGAGTATCCATTTGAGACGCAATAGCAAATTGCACATGGAAAAAAATGTGGACAAGGATCGGAAACCTTCCAGTCGGGAAGACCCATATTGCGAGCATAAAACACCATTGTGGAAATATAGGTAATACCAGTGATCAATCAGATGCAAAATATTTCAAAGTGAATGTACATTATCAATTGATGGATCATTTACTGAGCTCGAGACGAGATTTTCCAAAGCTCACAAAAAGCTGATTGCATCCCAAAACCCAGTGTAATATTATTTTAACGATACGAGAAGTGAAAAATTTAAATTTATAACGTTTATTGAGAAAGATAATCTTCAGATAGAAACCTGCAGACAAACGCGACAACCTGCATTAATACTTGAAAAGGCAAATAAGAAATTGCCAACTTTCTCTCTGTCTCCTCCTCCTTAGGCTCCTATCCACCAGTTCAAAATTCCTTTTAATAATTCTGATCATAACTGTTGGCAGAGTTTAATCTTAGATGTCTTTTAAAAAATTTTACTACCCAAGCTTTAATTCCGAACATCAATATCATAAGACTAATTAAGTCACTTAGCTGGTAGTCCTTATAACTCACACTAACATGGCATTATCTCCATTGATGAAGTTTATAATAGTAAAGGTAACTTGAGCGTCGCGAGCGATGAGAGAACTAGGTTCCTTTGAGTGGAACTTGGAGTTGTCGTACTTTGGATTGATGATTGATATGTAACAAAGCTGAATTATATTTGTAGCTTGTATGTCCTATGTGAAAGCTACTTCAGAAATATTGCTCCTGAAGAACATATTAATTATTTTATCGCAGTTTTTTGATTCGCTTACTTTCTGTGACATGTGACCTGTATACAACAGCTGAAAGTGAAATTGATGAAATATCAATTCTTTAACGGTACACAAGGGTGTTTTCCAATTACCTTAAGGGTGGAGTCACACACCTGCTCCAAATTTTAGCCTCCACTGATCTAGTTCTCCCCTTGTCTTCTGCTCCACCTCCTCTTCTCCCCCAGTCAGAAAATTTCCAGTGTACAGTCTTGCCACTCAGTGCATTACTTAAAAAACGTTGTTGTTAAATTTTGCTATCTAGTGCAGCTGTGTCTGTGGAATGTAAAAGGTGGAATTTGGTTTCAGGATGAAGATATGAAGAATCTGCTAAGTTATTGATATTCAAATTCCAAGAGCTAACAGGATTGATTAGAAATAGGGGAAAAAAAGAAAAGCACAGGATTCATTGATAAAAGAAGATAAGAACCTCTTTTCGTTGAAGAAAGTTCTTGCATGTTCCAATATTGACTATAGGCTTTGTGAGAAACTGTAAGAAAATTAAAGCAAACTGAAAAAGTGATTGTGTTTGTGATGTTTCGACGTAAGTGAGTAAAGTTACCTTTCCAATGAACGCATCAAGAATCTTACTGTATCTTACTATATGCTTTCATAGCCAGAAAACTAGAATTACTGATACAGCGTCTGATAGACGCTATATCAGTAATTAAAATAATAATAGTAATGGTAATAAAGTAAATAAATATGTATCTTATCTCTTAATTTTCACAATGGTTCATTTTTAAAAGATTTCTCTGATACACAACACATCACTATGAAAGTAGTTACAAAGCAATGTGTAAAAGTTCACCACAATCCTAAAAATTTTAATTATTTTTATAACTAATTTTATAATTGGTGATTTAATTTTTAGGTGTAAGCCAAAGTTTTATCTCAATATTTGATTGTACAAAAAGAACTGTTAAAATTTTGAGTTGAAAATTAATTTAAAACATGGGCTTTGTTTATGTCATGCCCATCAGCGTATTTCTCTACAATATGTTTGGTATTATGTGCTACCAATACTGGAAAAATACTCTTTTTATATGTACTCTAAATTGCCATAGTAAATGAGTTAGTTTTGCTCAAATGAGGCTACTCAGACATAAATGAAATTTGTTTAGATGATGACTTGGGAAGTAGCCTTGACCTTTTTTAGCATTCTGTGACCACTTGCGCTCTGACAATTCTACTTACGGTAAAATTTAGTGATTTCTTGAGGACCAATGCTATTATTTATTTATAACAAAAACATCAGCTTCTACTATCTGAAAAATTATTTTTTAGATAATTTTATATTTTCTTACTAGTGCAGAGAAATTTTCCATTACATGTTAAGGAATATTCACAATTTACTACAAATAGTAAAGAGTCTACAAATCCAAGCCTTTTTACTGAATAAATTAAAACAAATGTTCACTGTAAAATATTACCACGTTTTAATCATCCTAAAAATATCACACACAAAAACTGATAGCATATATTGGACACCTGCTTTCACCAAAGAGTGTGCTCAAATTTTCGTACTTGACTATATTTTCTCTAAACCACTGACATCTGGAAAAATGTTTATAGACAAAAATTCATTTTTATTGTGATACTTAGCTTTACGCATTTTTCAGAAAAACTGTAAGCAAAGTGTTCGTTGTTATTCAAAACTATCAGGCAAACATTAGAAAGCAGATCCATGTTAATTACCATTACCTGCTTTTCATGGTATACTTTGCAATTTGTTACGTTTTATTTGTCCATCCTTTTTTCCTTGCTCCTGGTCTGCTGGCCAGATTTTACCTTGTTTTACCCGAACTCCATCAGTATTTGTATAAATCTGTGTGGCTCGTTCTTTCCTCCTTTTCTGGATGAAACCTGTTGGGTCGAAAAGGGAAAGTTTTGTTGCTTATTTGCCATAGGAACTTGCAACATTTAGATAAGATGGTTAGTCAATATTCTTTAATGTTATTTTTTAATGGTATAGGCTCGCTCTCTCTCTCTCGCTCTCTCTCTCTCTCTCTCTCTCTCTCTCTCTCTCTCTCGTTGCCACATTTGCTCTCGTCTTCACATACCTTTGACTATCAGTAATCAAAACAACACCTTCATAAGGTTTCCAAAATATATCACAATAAATACAATAATTATTAGTTATTGACCCTTGGAGTACATCATGAAAAAGTCACTTTAATAGAACTTGTTAGGATTTTGATATGAAGTTCTCTCTGATATACTGGGATGTCAGAAAATCTACGTATTTCAAAATTCGTTAGAATGGACGATAAAAATAGGAATATTTTTGTTTCTTGAGTTAAATAATAAACAGTATATGGTTAAGGTACCAAGTCATGTAAAATACGTTTTGCTAATTTGATCGTATCCTGGTTCCCGTTGTTGTTTACCTGGAAGTGTTTCCAGCCCATTGATCCCTTGCTATTTATGTTTGCTTCTTTACAGCTAGATTGGGTCACTCAAAGTACATTTGCATGTTTCACAAAGAAAAAAATGCATGGACTCTTTATCAAAAGGATTTTTTCTTCTGTGAAGAAAAACATATTTTTGCCATCCTGGCTAGTTTCTGCAGATGGAGAACAAATCTCAATTATGGACGTTTCAGACGGCTTAGCTTTTATTTTGACTAACAACTTTCCCTTCTGTCAAATAATAAGAGGTTTAGATATCTGTAAAAAATTTTCACATGTTCTCTAACAGGGGAAAGGGAATAAGAGTTACAGAAATCAATGCACGTTTTGTCTGGTACAATGATATTGTTTCTCAACCATGTAATAATAATGATGATAGTACATGTAATAATTGGAACAACAAAAACTAATGCTGGAAATAACATTGCTGCAAAATCAGTGCTATGGAAGGTATTGTGCTTGCAACTGGTGAAGTGATTATTGCTAATGGATATAAGTATCTAAACCTCTTTGAAACTGACCAATCAAAGGAGAAACAATAAAGACTTGTCTCTGAACTATAATTTAAGACTGAAATTGCTGTTCAAATAAATCTTAAAGTAAGATAATAATACAAAAGACACATGAAAAGTTGCGGTTTTGAGATACAGTGTAAAGAATATAAACTGAAAGAGTGATGCTTTGAGGTAGATTGCCGGGGATACTAGAAAAATTATTACATTTCACAGTGCTTTACACCTTAAAAGAAATGAAGACAAAATGCACTTAGCAAGACAATAGAAGCAAGAGGTCTTACTAGCTGGTTAAAGAGAAAATAAGATAATCTGGCATGGTATGCAAAAAATTCACCAGAGAAATTGTTGCAAGAAATAAGGGTGAGCAAAACCCAAGAAGTGAAAAAAAGACTTCAAGTGATAATGTAAATGCTACATTTGGTAGGTGGAAAGGCAAAAGATGTATGGTACTCGCAGAAATACATCTATGGGAATACCAGAGACAGTTGATTATGTCATAAACTAGGAGTGAACTCGGAAAAGGGACTTGAAAGTCAAAACCAGGGCTCCAGTGTTTGCAACTTGATAACAGGAGTTAAGAAAAGATAATTTTTAATTTACAACTGATAAATCCATACAGTGCCTGGCTTGTACAATGTGCGGTGAGAGGGGTGGAAGTATAAGCCAAATCATTATTGAGTGTAAAGTACTGGTTTAGAAAGAGTATAAGGAGGAAACATTGCAAGGTTTCTTTACCAGAAGCTCTGTTCTAAATAGGCATGAAGCGAAATAAGAAACCAAATTTAAAGATCTCTTATAGGATTTAACTATTTAGTGTGACTCACTCATTGAAACCGGAAAATATGATGTAGTCAATTTGATTGTAAAGCATAGGAGAGGATTTGTGTAGGACCCGCACTTTCTGGAAAGATCTAGGATCCTTAGGAAGGTGTTAAAGAATTAAAAAGTCATGACCCAAAGAACTTTAGACCATTGGGTATAGCTGTTAACTTTGCTGTACTAACGGAATTACATAAAAAATTATTTTGTCTAAGCAAGAGCATTGTTTAAAAATAATAATAATAATAATAATAATAATAATGCAATACAATCCAATGCAATGCAATAATGCAATTTTATGTATGCCCTTTGGCATACATAACAACATGGCTCTTTTTGCCTGTGCGTTGTTGTTTTTGTCACTAAGCAGGGCAATAACAACTATCCAGTCTGAATTCAATGCTGCAATGCCAGACTTGGTGCTAGTACTAAGATATATTTCCATGTATTGTCAGCTATCAGGCTGGGAGTGAGGAGTGCTGTAGTCATGAGTTGTTGTCATACAACAACAACCGTTTGAGCAGTGTGCCTTTCCTCACTGGTTGTGAAGCGCCATTTGCAAGGTTGAAGAGATGTTGCCATTTTTATTTGGTTGTTTTATCTCACTCTTGTGGCTACAGTACATGTGCAACTTTCCTGGCTTGTTGTTGGGCGCTGAATGTGTGTTTTTCACTCATCCATCACTGAATGGTGTGTAACCACTCGATAATAATAATAGTAATAATAAATAGTAGATATCGCCATTCCTTGGGGTCAACGTGAAGGAAACGAAAAAGATTAAGAAATAGCAACCATTGAAGGATGAAATTGCATGGTTGTGGAAGCTAAAGAAGGTTGAAGTGATTCCTGTTGTTATAGGTGCGTTGGGAATGGTTAGTAAGAAGTTAGGATCACATTTCAAGGATTGTGATAAAAACATCAAAATGGAAGTTGTACAAAAAACAGCACTGTTAGGATCAGTACATATCCTAAGAAAGGTACTGTTGTCGTAAGAGACTGGAAAAGTAAACTTGACACATTTGGTGGCTTGTTGCTGCCTGTTTTCAAGTTAATTTACCGACATCAAGAACTAAAGTCGAGAAGTGAAACATTGAACATAATAGTAATAATAATAATGATGATGATGATAATGATACTAGTAATGATATTGTTAAAAATTTTGTGTTTGTTTTTACGACTGCCCGTGAAAGGAGTTGTAAATCAGGTCGTTAGGAGTTTCTACTTTGGTCCCTGGTGCTCCTCTGCGGTGAAGAAAACCAAGGGGTCTCCAGGTGATGACTTTTCTTTGATTTTAGATGGTCCTAGTAATTGCAGAAGACTGTAGATCATTCAAGATATCGGAAAACCCTCACTTTCTTAAGAAATTTCAACAAGTACTGGATGCCACATCCAAACCGCAGACAATGTCTCGTACAATGGTGGTACTAGGTTCTTACTAGCTCGGACTTAATGCAACAACAGGGAATGTTTATTCAAATTTTCCATGTCCTTTTTCATGCACATTTATATCAGAAGGTGCTGCAAAGCGAATAATTTACCAACGTTTTCTGGGATGCTTAATGACAAAACATCACGGTGATTTTTTTCGTTTATTGCATTGTCTCAACTGGTCTGTTCGACCGCATCTCCATATTCCCATCCTTAGGTTATCTGGCACTTTGCAGAAGCTATCCATTACATTTTCCTAAACATCTCATTTCATAACTTCTACACAATTACTGATTTACTCCCACCCCTTTTCTATCATGCCTTCTTTCATATTCCTTTTGTGGCAACTCTATACAGCCCTCGCAACCTATTAAGCAGACTTAGCATTTTCCCCACACAACCTATACATCAGTGACACTTACTCAACTCGTTCTGATTGATTAGTTTAGTATGCCTGCTCATGTGCAACAAAGAAAATAGTTTCGGTGCTTTTGGCCAGATATAACCCACTAAAAGCACCTGCCATCTGCCTTGTTTTCACTTGAACTTTCCATCTACTATCTTTTTCGTTCTCCCTTAACCTCTTTTTGTGTATTCCGCCTTATTCTTCTTTCACATTTTCTTGGAATCTAATCAGCATCTATTCATCACTACTACAAACATAATCTTTCAAAGGCAGTCCCTACTCTCTAGTAAAATCCAATACCCTAATAAATCCCATTCCACCTTCCTTCCTTTTAATATAACATTGATCATTTATGGTCAGCAGTTTTTTACTCTAATCATCAATGTGCTTTATCTCACTATTATACTATCCCAGAGTTCCTGATCTATATCTGAATACAATGACCGCTTATGCATGAGTGTCAGGACCACCCTGCCAAGTTACAAATTTCACTTTGCAATGCACTCCACCTTCCTCAAATACTACTTACGATTTATTTTTTCATTTCCTTGTTCATAACTTCACGACCTTCCAACGCATTCTAATACTCATAACTTCCTCAAATACTTATAAACTCTACTACCAACTTCCTTTATTGTATTATGACTTTCCTTATCACCCCAGAAGGAGTGTTTGGCACCACTATTAAGTCAAATATATTAAGACTCCAGGAATGCGACACATATCACATACCCTCAGTTTCCTCAAACCAGTTATATCAATCAAAAGCTGATTTTTGGTTCTACTTGATCTCTTCCTGTATCTTTTCTGCTTACTTGTAGTTACAGTCCGCCGCTTTTTTGAGGGGTCCTCCTGGATCAGCATTGTTCTGTCCCTTCCCATCCACCTGGGAACATTCTCCGTTTCCAAACACTACCTTGAGCATTTTGGCAGTCGATTCCTGCATAGAATAAAGTGTTTTTGAACCAGAATCCCCTGATAAAACCTGGCCCTGGCACTTTCTAGTGTGCCATTTTCCTAACTCTCTTTTTGACACCGTCAAGAACAGTCATTACATCATTCATCCTTTCATCGTTCCCAACTTCCTTCATTCAGTGTCATCCAGCTATTGTTTGCATTGTGCTATTTACCAACTGACGTAATACTTTCCCGAATATTCTTCCTTTTCTCTTCCTCGGGCCCAGTATTATTCCCACCTTGGAAGTTACCTTCAAGGTCTTTGTACAATAGGTTGACTTACTTTTAATACATTATTTTGCATGTTTGCTGCACGTTTTCTTCAAATTTTGGAGCGCCTTTCTTAGTCTGTCCATTACATCAGTGTGGCTTTGTGTGCCTCTTTCTTTCGATGTCTTTGTATCCCACACTTCTCTGACTTTTTATATGTGTCCTCCCACCTTTACTCCACTGGTTCTCACAGCATTCCTGTAGTTATCTAGTCTCCGTTTGGGCCATTCCTTCTTTAGTCTTCCACTCATTTTCCCTTTTCATGCACCACAGGATATCTTAAAACGTGCTTCCCCAGTATTTCCGGGCTTTCGACCACATCCACCAACCATTTCTCTACCTTGATCCTGGTTGATAGGAGTAGCATGATTACAACAAAGTCCAATGGAATACCTGTTTAGCACGAGACTCTCGTCATCATTGATATGGGTCCAATGAACGTTGTTACCTAAATATGTGGATTTTTTTGCATCTCACTGTAAATAATAAAGTACAATTTATGAGGTTGCACAATCAGCAGAGTTTTTGTCGTGACACCATAATCAGAAATGTTGCCGTCCCAAGGCTCGAGACCATATCTTGGCCATAAGACAGGGGTAATTTCGTTCCTACGTCGAAACTCAACAGC
Organism: Morbakka virulenta; assembly: GCA_003991215.1. Taxonomy (NCBI): domain Eukaryota; kingdom Metazoa; phylum Cnidaria; class Cubozoa; order Carybdeida; family Carukiidae; genus Morbakka; species Morbakka virulenta. The sequence continues at coordinate 211,072 of RDPX01000092.1, read as the reverse complement.
CGGATGCAGTTTAATGCCAATACCAAAAACGAATAATAATAGTAATAATAGTAATAATAGTAATAATAGTAATAATAGTAATAATAATAGTATTGATAATAAGAGTAATAATAATAAGAGTAATAATAACAATAAAAATAATAATAACAATAGTAACAGTAATAATGATAATACGTGAGAGGTATCAGTAATACTCTATATGTGAGTGAAATTCAAATGTTGAAATATTAATAAAATTTAAATGTAATGGTAACATAACAGTATCTCCAGACATATAATAAGTGACTTAGGCAACATCTCCTGACTAAGTTTCAAAATTACTTTACTTGTATGCATAACGTAAATACAAATGAACAATATGAATTGTTTATTAAAGTGCAAGTTACAAGGAAAATGCAGAAGGAAATTCTATGTAGTGCATAAATGATTGCTAGCCATTAATGAAATACATTAGAAGTTGTCATATAAAATTTCTGTTCATTTTTAGTTAACAAGAAGATTAGTAAAGGATAATGGTGATTTGTCACAAAAGAAGTTGATCAGAGATGTAACTAAAACCATTTCTCAATGTTTTCTGTGCTAGGTTAGTGAATAATCAATACAGAAGTATTTCTTTATTTTCCTATTGCAAGACAATTTTGTATGAAATGTTATCAATTATCTTCTCAGGTCAAAACAATATTAGTTTGTTTGTAAATTTCTAAAAAAGATTCTACTTGAAGGCAATTGTAAAGAAATAACCGGGAGAACACTGCAATGGATTATGTTTGTTTTTTAACAGATAAATCGTGCAAGCTATTAATATTTACAACATTGAGTAATTATCCACTTCTTGATATTTTTCATTAAAGGTATAAGTATAGTTAGAGTAACACAAAGAAAAACCTTTCTAATAAGTATAGCCCTTATTTAGTATGATTTATCAAGTGTTGTACAGCCAGACATACAGAAATTATTGTGGCCATGAAAACTAATCTCAGATTTTGTTCCCAGATGACTTTAATTCAATTTTTAATACGTGGCTCAAGCGCTAAAGTCAGCATTATATTTGTCTTGCTTTGACGTCCTTTATGTAGAATGTATTACTGATTACGAGTGTGGATCCAGTCAATATGATCAAGTACCCTTTTTTAATTGTGTATAATTCAATGTCAAGTTGCAAGTTGGACAACTGGACACTAAATAATGCCCCCACCCCAGCCCCCACTTCAGCGCCTAGCCACCAAAAAACAACTATTTCTCTTGTAATATCAAAAACAAGGGGCGATAAGTGCACAAACGTAAAAGCGTTGAGAACGATGGGTCACACAACATGCAATAAACCGACCTGGTGCAAACACGGACAGCCCATAAAACATTTTCATGGCAATTCCAACAGAAAAGGCTAAGATAAGCGGCATTGCTTCGACGAGACAAAGGTTGAGAAGTAGTAGTACGATTTGGAGCTATCAAAGTACAAACACGTCTCTGAACTCGAAGAAGATGAAGTAGCACCTACCGAAATGTGGCAATAGTAGTCGATGCAAAGGCAACTGATAAATTCATAGAGATACAAGAAGTGAGTAATAACACGTCCTTCACCAGTCTTGTCATTAAATGTTTAGATACGTTATGTGCTTACTGTATAGTTACCAACGGAGCGAGGTACTTGAAATCCGTACGTATCTCCAAAGAAACTAAGATCCTGCAAGAAATCTTCCAGTGCTTTGTTGGTAAGACCTTTCCAATAACAGAAGGAAGACTGACAGGTTGATATTTGCCAAGATCAGGTGGATCAGCTGCGTTTTTGAAATCAGCAGCAGCATTAGAAACTTTTCAGGAGGACGGAAAACAAGATTCGGTTGCTAAAATTGAAAAGTTTGGACACTATCTACTTAAAAGCACACCCTTTCAAGCCGACCCGAAGAGTTGAATCCAGACCAGGAGCTCTAATTTGATAAAGCCCGTAAGTAATTTTTGCAGCTAACCTTAAATGTACGATGAGAGAGTCCAAAATCTGATCAGTTTGCGAAGACAGCTCTGACAAAAACACACCAGAGACATTTAGAGAAGAATTGTTGGAAAACAATCCAGTAATGAAATCATCCTTTTCCATGTAGGACACATAAAACAGAATGTCATAAAATGTGGAGAAATTACTGGCATCAGAATTCACAACAGTATTATTAAACTACTAAAAATGTAGATTTCTTAGTTTTTGGATAGAAATAAATTGATAAGATTGCTCAGCAAAACTACGTTCAGCATCAGAAATCACTCTTTCACAAGCAGTTCAACCCATCTCAAAGAAACTCGAAATTCATTACTTCCATCACATTAAAACTCTATATAGAAATGACTGTGATGGGCAGTGGCAAAAGAACAAATTACCATTGAACCACAGAATAAAACGAGGTCTGACTCTGTAATCAAAGTTCTGCACATATATTTTAATGCCAAAATGAATCTGTTCTGTGAATTCAGCTGCATCATCAGAAGCCAAATATTTAAAGACTGCATCCAAAGTATTAAACAGAAAAGAAATTAACAAAATACATCCCAGTCAATTAAAAAGTCTTAGGATGATGTGGGTTGTCAACAAGGCCTGAAACAGCTGCCTTAGCTTCTACAATGACAAAATAAAAAAAGGAGATCAAAAAGAATGGAAAAGCGTATCTCCTCAATGCTCAGGAACAGAAGTTGGAAAGTATAGGAGAACCTAATCTAAATGGTTAGGTTCTCGTTATTCTGAATCAGAAAATTTTGTGGGAAAATCAACAAGATGAATACGATCTTGGGTAAAACCAAAGTCGTATGTAATTTTGGCAGGTCGGTCTGTCTTATTAAAAAATGTGAGTCAGTTCATGTGATGAGTATTGAAGTCATCAAAGCCAAAGATATTGGCAGGGTTTTGCTCTTCCAGGGCCTTATCAAGGGAGTCTGAAGAGGAAGATTGNCAAAATAAAAAAAGGAGATCAAAAAGAATGGAAAAGCGTATCTCCTCAATGCTCAGGAACAGAAGTTGGAAAGTATAGGAGAACCTAATCTAAATGGTTAGGTTCTCGTTATTCTGAATCAGAAAATTTTGTGGGAAAATCAACAAGATGAATACGATCTTGGGTAAAACCAAAGTCGTATGTAATTTTGGCAGGTCGGTCTGTCTTATTAAAAAATGTGAGTCAGTTCATGTGATGAGTATTGAAGTCATCAAAGCCAAAGATATTGGCAGGGTTTTGCTCTTCCAGGGCCTTATCAAGGGAGTCTGAAGAGGAAGATTGATACAAAAATCATAAATAACAAGTAGCCTGAAGAACGGACAATCTAAAACACGTGAAAGCTTTATCTTTAGATTTATGTTCTTGTACTCTTAACAGCTAGAAGATACTGTCAAACAGATAGCAAGACCAAAAATATGAGTTGTTGAGTCTAGGCCAAATGGAAGTAAACAACTGTTGACATGAAAATCTTTGTTACTAACACTGTCATGAAGATCTGCCTGATAAAGAACAAGAATATGAAGACGGTCAGAATGAAGGGAGGGTCCTTGAAAGAAACTTTAAAGTGAAGTCCTCTGTCATTACTGACAATTAAGAAGAGAGTATTTTTTAAAGATAACAGAATTCCTCTTGTTTGTGTAGAAACAGCATTACAACAACTTGAGCCTACACTCGGATGGACCCCTTCACACCTTGTAACCGTTGAAAGTCTGCAGGGTACTGCATGGTATTCATTTGATCTGTCATAAAAAATGAATGTAGTAATGAAGGCCGAAAAGTTCATTTAATAGCAGACCATCAATCTTTCGAGTAATTGAGTCCAAGGATAATGCAAGTGGTATTAAAAAGAGCAGCAGGAGACACTGTCTTCCTCATAAAAGAGGGATAGTGAAGTAGTGATACTGCCACCTGAGGTTATACCGAAGCATCATTTCAAGCGGGGTTGGTAACCAAGCCTGAAGGGGCTTTCTTTTCTATGAAACGGACCTGACCAGACGCTGACATGGTATTTTATGGTCTCAGGGTTATTTTAGTAACTTAGTTTTGAATATTGGAACTTAAACTTACATCTTTCATTTAACTGGTTTTTGGTTTCAAAAATATGTCCAGAAATTTTATTCTAATTACTTTCATTTTGCGAAATATGATTTTTCTGAAAGAAATATCAGTTATCTATTTCCTGACCTTGACAAACTTCAGTTTTTCAAAACAATCGTAGTTCCAAAGTTTTCTAGTACTGTAGCTAAATATTCCATAAGTTGGTAATTCGTTGATGGCTGTGAGCATGCTTTCCATTAGTCGTTTTTTTCTCGAAAATATTCTTCGATTTTTCCTTTTCTTGTTCTGTGGCTGACGAAGCCGCTAATCACATTCAATATTTTTCACTAGCATCGTTCGACTTGCCATTCTTCTGAGGATCCATTTCTTCGACTCCTAAACAGTTTAAGAGATTATTAATACAGTGTCTCTGTAACCACGTTTTAGCTGCTTTCGAGTTCTTTATCAATTGATTGTTTGTAATACAAATAGGATATTATCCAGGGGGTACGAAAGGAATTAAAATATATCTTCTTTTACTTTAGGCTCTAGCATACTAAAATTCATACCGTAAAATCCCGGATAAGCGCCCACCTGGATATAGGCCCACTGTGGTTATAATGCAAAATCCATCCCTCTTTTAAGCCCACCCAAATATAATCCCATGGGCAAAGCATAAAAATCAAAGAAAAACAAGATTTTAAGCAACTTTCTGTTTAAATTTCTAGAAAAACAAGGTAAATTAAAAAGATATTTCCCTTTAAGATTATTGCGTAGATAGCTTTTTTGTTCGTATTTCCCATACACTTTATACATGTACAGTATTTCTATTCCTCCTTCGAGTACCCATTTTCCTTCAGTGGCATCTCTTGGTGATCCAGTAATTTGCCAGTTCCAGTTGTGGTTTCTGGAAAATAAGATGTATTGATGCTAAGAAAATTGCTTTATTTGGTTCTAACGAAAAATCCATCCCGCTTTTAAGCCCACCCGGATATAAGCCCACCCGAATACAGGCCCACCCAAAAAGACCTTTCTCCGGATATAAGCCCAGGGTCTATATCCGGGATTTTACGGTATGCTGAAAAACCATAGAAGCTTTATAAAGGATGCTTTACTTGCAAATAATGTGTGTTTAAGCTCTGACAAAACAGTTCAGTTAACAGATAAGAAATTAATTTTATAGTCAAAAAATTTTATCAAAAATTGTTTTGATAAACTTGAAATTATTCTTTAACATTAGTTTTTTCTAAGATTTTACAAACCAACCCCTTGAATTTTATTCCCACCTTTTACCCTCCTATTGTTTCTTTGCTAGAATATATGACAGCAACTAGATACCCCCTTATTTTGTTAAGCCAGCAACGAAATGCTTAATAGTTGATTCTTTGATGATTTACATGACTTAGAAGTAACAAAAGACACTCTTGGAGGCTATAGTAATACCTTTGCAAGAGTTGATATTCGAATAATCACAGAAGTGCCATTCTGCTTTACAAATATTGGGAAGAATACTTTTCTCAAACTGCTCATTTTGTAAAGATTGAAGTATATCCTGTGTTTGTCTTTACCGGATCTGTTTTAGAGAAATAATTGATCCAGGCGTGTAACAAAATGAAATCAAAGTGGTCGTCGTGAGCCTCATTTTAATCTCAGTTGGTATTTTAATTCAGGAAATGCTTGATTTAGCACCAATGTAACCCGAATTACAAAAATCTTTGTATCAGTTGTGAAGCTTTGATCTAATCATTTATCTCTTAGTCATGCTTTTGTTTTACTACCCTTGTTCCCGTTGTTGTGGTTGTCACGATTTCACAGCCCCAGCGGGGATGGATAATTTATTCATTTATTTATTTATTCATTTATTTATTTATTCATTCATTTATTTATTCATTCATTTATTAATTCATTTATTTGTTTATTTATATAATTTTTTAGTTTAAGAACACTCAGCTGAAATAAAAAATAATTATAATAAAATCGTTACTGTTCAAGTGTGTCAACTGAGGAAAAGGATTCAAAAAAGTTCAAATTTCAGACAGTTTTTTGAAAGGGATCCTTTACATTTGCAGAGCTTCTATCAATTTGCTTATGTCTTTGATTAATTAAAAGCTCATCAAATGCCTTTCTTTTCATGCATTTGGCTGAATCAAAGACTATTTCAAGTCTATTTGTACGTGGAGGGTGATCATTCCTTGCATTTAATTTAGGCAGTTGCTATTTAGCTGTCAGACGGCTGGACATCTCGAATCCTATTCTGCAGTCATTAACGAACGCTGACGAACCGAACCGCGTCACGTGGCTTGAACAGTCGTCGTCGTCGTCGTTTCCTCATCCTTCAGAGTGAAGTTTACGAGCCCTTTTACACCACGATCTAAACTCATCTCTGTCCGTTGCCTTTCTGCCTGCCGTTGTTAGATCAGTGTTCAGCCACGGTCCTATATTTGACTTCCAGCTTGTTCGTGGTCTGCCTCGTTTTCTTTTTGTAGGCTGATGGTGTAGTATGTTGTGGAACAGACCCAAGTTTGGATGCCTCGTTTGGTGTCCAAAAAAGGCGAGTTTTCTTTCTACTATTCTTCGGAAAAGCTCTCTCTTTACTCCCAGCTGTTGAAGAACACTTTTATTTGTGCGCTACTTTCTCAATAGCATTCCCTGCTGCTTCATAGGATGTATCATTATTTCCAATGGTCATTCCTTTAGTCTTTCTCGTGTTTATTTTTAGCATTNTGGACATCTCGAATCCTATTCTGCAGTCATTCACGATCGCTGACGAACCGAACCGCGTCACGTGGCTTGAACAGTCGTCGTCGTCGTCGTTTCCTCATCCTTCAGAGTGAAGTTTACGAGCCCTTTTACACCACGATCTAAACTCATCTCTGTCCGTTGCCTTTCTGCCTGCCGTTGTTAGATCAGTGTTCAGCCACGGTCCTATATTTGACTTCCAGCTTGTTCGTGGTCTGCCTCGTTTTCTTTTTGTAGGCTGATGGTGTAGTATGTTGTGAAACAGACCCAAGTCTGGATGCCTCATTTGGTGTCCAAAAAAGGCGAGTTTTCTTTCTACTATTCTTCCGAAAGGCTCTCTCTTTACTCCCAGCTGTTGAAGAACACTTCCATTTGTGCGCCGCTGTGTCCACTGGATTCTTAGAATTCTGCGATATATCCACATTTCAGTCGCATTAAATTTGTTTTCTTCCGTCTTCCTGATCGTCCATCCTTCACAGCCATATATTAATACGGGCCATATCAGGGTTTTCACTAGTTTCACCTTCAGATGCAGAGGTATACTTTTATCTTTCCAGACGTTGATGAGCTCTGCTGTCTTTGCTTTTGTCATTGCTGCACGCACCTTTACATCTCTTGCACAGTTTGCATCTCTTGTCTTAATGAATCCCAGATACTTAAACTGATCTACTTTCTCAATAGCATTCCCTGCTACTTCATATGATGTAGCATTATTTCCAATGGTCATTCCTTTAGTCTTTCTCGCGTTTATTTTTAGCATTCTTCTTTCTCCGGCTATATTAACTCGACTTACTAGCTCATTTATGCCTTCTTTTCTCTCGTCCATGAAGACTTTATCGTCTGCAAACCGCAAATTTCATATTTGTTTGCCTCTTGCTACTACTCCATAATCTGAGATGTCCGCTTCTCTTATTACTTGTACCTTATAGATATTTAAAAGATATGGTGACAAGATGCAACCCTGACGAACCCCTTTGGTAAGATAAAACTGTTCAGTGTGCGAGTTATTCCGTCGAATGACAGCTGTTTGATTTGTAAAGAGGGACTTAAGTAGATTGATTATATGACCAGGAAAGCCAATCTGATTCATGAACAGATCTTGGCTTGAACATATCGACCAATAAAATTTTACTTCCGGTAAAAGAGTGTAGAACACTTTTCGGTTGAGAAGGCCAAATAGTCACTCCGTTTAATTTAGATCTCTGGAGACTGAGCGTTTGAGAAATGGCTGACGTTATTTGTCTACGATGACATCGTGGACTAATGAATATACTTTCCTTGCCAGTGTTGCTCAAGTTTGTTCTGACGGCTAGATTATATTGGTTTTTACATTATTGATTTTTATAGCTGGGTTTTGGGATGATTTGTTTCGATTTCGCTGTACTTGAATATATGTCAGCTTCAGGATTAGATTATTTTCTGCAATAGGTGATAGAATGAACAGGTTGAAAATCTTAGTTTTTTAGTTTTCCACTTCATTTTCGCAGACATTTTCCTTCACGAGTTGTTGATATTGTTTTATATTTAATGAATAATGTCAATACTTGAGTGGTTTTTGGCATTCGTCAAGTTGGTTTGTTGATTTAGTTCCCTCTGTGGGATTAACAATTTTTTTTGTAGTGTGCAAAACAATATCACGTCGGGTTTTCCAAAATATTGATTGAGTAAGGTTTTGTGGTTTATTTTCAACACCAACTGCCGAGACCGTTTCAGTCATCACTCATAAACCTGTCAGGAAGTACACGTCAGCTCAGAAACCTTGTAATTGGATTCTCGTTGCATCCAACTCTTTTCTAAGATTAAGAAAACAGGTTCTGCCGTGTTTACCGGGATTTACCTGAGCTCCAATTTTTCTTTTAGTACTTAAATCTGGCAATTTCTGATATTTTTCTTCCCTTGAACCAGAATTTGGGTTTAAGAGAAAGTCATTCAAATTTCTGCACATTTGTTTTAGTTAGGAAAAGAGTAACACAAATAAGGCTAGTATTTATTATTGGAGGTGGTGTCAAGTTAAATAAGTCAACGTCACTGTACATAGAATTAGCGACAAGAACACATATTTGTATAACATACAGAGCCGTTTACCGTAAAGTACTTAAGTTCCGCAGACAGCTACATTTTTTGAGGGTAATATGGAATTTAGTGTATAAATAGGAACATGATACACTCATAGTTCGTGATAACGGAAAAATTCTAAAGGTTACAAGTGTTATGCTTCTCAGGCAATAAATAAGTGGAATAAAAATCAACTTGAAACAAGGTTATCAAGAACGGCGAAAAAATCTAAACACCCTGACAACAGGAAGAGGAGGTGAATAGAAAAGATGTTTTTGCTCTATTACCATAACATATTATATTTTAAAAAATGTATATTGTTCAAAATGAAACATTGACAACTTTCTTGTGTGAACCAGAATAAATATCTGAATTAATGACGAATCATTAAAGTGTCATATGATCCAAAGGATGACTCCACATTATCATCATTTGGTATTTTGAAGAAATAGTTCTTTTCTTCTGCAATCATAAAAGGATAGTTCTTGCCACACAACTAGATAACGCTCCGGAAATAATGAATAGAAGACTATTTTTAGGTCTTGCACCCTGAGGAAAGCTTGAAATTATTTTCGAGCAGAGGGTTACTTTTCTTGTTTGAATTTTTTATCTGTACTTTTTAATTTTATTAATTTACAGATTTCTCCCCTCTTCTAATTTTATTCACAAAAAAGCATGTACAGTATTCTCACCAATTAGCCGACACTATCGGGGCAAGAACAAGGTCGGCCTTTTGGGAAGTTTTTAAATGCAAGCACAAAATTTGAAAACGATCCCGAGTTTTGTATTTAAAACGTGTAATTTTGGTAATTAGTGGGTATCGGGTTGAACTCAGACACTAAAATAAAGAAAAAATAACCCAATTGAACGTAATGCAACTTTTTTTACAAGAATAAATATCAACATCAGAAAGAATATCAACAAACATTGTTGGACACGTGCCACAGAACATTTATTTATTTATAATGATTCTTTATACAGGATAAAACACTTCAACAAAAAGATATGCTGTTATCAATGTGCGTCCTGAAAAAAAATATGTTTACTATTCTTGAAAGTGCCAAACACTTCAATTACTGCTGAAATTATTGGAAACAGTTTGAATCGTGGAGGTGGCTATGGTCTGGAGATTCCAGTAATTTTCCATTTTCTTGGACAAGAAAAGTTAATAAGCTGGGCTGTAAAGAAGCTTCAAGCTGCAAAAAGCGAAGTAGATTGCAAAGGTCAAAGTAATTGAAATAAATATTTGAAGAAATATTCATTCGTCCCTATTTTTTGTTCGCTGGCTCCTAACTTTTTTGTTCGCTGGCTCCTAACTTTTTTGTATTGTCCGTTAATTGGAAAGAAAAAAGGCCATATTGACTACTTTGTGCAAAAAATATTGTCCGTTAATTAGAGTGTCCGCTAATAAAGTGTCCGCTTTTTCGAAAGTTTTTCTGAGACTTTGACCAGAAAACGATCGGGAAAAAAAATTTGTCCGTGAATCAGAGGTGTCCGCCTTCTAAAGTGTCCGTTAATTGGAGAGAATACTGTATACACGACGAATAAATTGAGCGTAGTAATTCCATGGACGTGGCCCGGGTTCGAATCGCAAACCTCCTGCATGGTAATCTGATGATTTAACCACTCGCTTAATACTGCACTAAATTTACCTAAAAAAATTAAAGCAACTTTCCTGATATTGCTAATGATGACGATAATGATGATAATGATGGTGATGATAATTATAATAATGATGGTGATGGTGATGATGATGAAGATGATGATAAGGAGGAGGAGGAGGAGGATGAAGTTAGAAGGCTTTTTAACCCCACTATTCCTGGAAAATATCTTAGCGGCATTTACTGTTTTATTTACATGTTTACTGTCGAATAAATTAAAAACAATTTGAACAAACTGAATAAAACGAAAGAAATTGAAGTGTCCTGGCAAATTGCATTAATTGTCTTTAACTTTACTTACTTTGCTTTCCCCCCGTTTGACGTCTCCTTTTCCCATAGCTGTGATGATTGACAGTGTATGAGACTCTTCCAGCTATCTATATCCATTATATCTTCCTCTCTGGCACCCACGTGTCTCATATCCTCCTCAACTGTTTTCCTCTAGATCTTCTTCTGCCGCCCAGGAGGTCACCGTTCTTCTACATTTTGGTTAAATTTCTTCCAACGGGGTCCTCAAGACCTCTGCTCCTGACGCGACCATACCATTGCAGTCTTTTTCTTCCCAGCATTATTTCCAATGGTTCCACTCCACATCTGTTTGCCACCGCTTCACTACTGATACTGCCTTGCCAAGTTACTCCTGCCATGTACCAGAGCATTCTTCTGTCACAGCTTGTCAGCACTATCTTCAATCTATCTATCATTGGCCATTCCTCCGAGTCGTACAATAACATCGGCCTGATGCATGCATCATAAATTTGTCCAATAATAATTGTCTTTTATACATCTGAAGTAATAATTCCAGTCTTATAATGAAGATAAGAATTATGTGACTTGTCTGGCCAAACAGTATTAAAATTTTATTCATCCCAGAAAATCTGATCTCTTCACATCATATTTGTATTTACAACCTTTAGATAAAGAGGTAATATACTTGGCAATTTTTTTAAGTTGTAGGTTTCTATTGGACTAGGTACTGCCATTATCATTAATTGTTAAAGCTATCCTTTAAAAGAGAATATATTTATTCCTTTTGGTTTGGGGTTTTTTCTATGTATATAATTTTATTCTTGTTAAAATATACATCAGATAAATTACAGCACCGTCGTTATTATCTCACCTAATCACACAAGTGACATTGCAAAGTAAAAACGGGTTTAATAGGTATTTTAAGTTCTTTTTAGCTCTATGATTGCACTGGTTTACATTTTCAAACTTATTTCAAACTTATATTTCTTGACTGCTTTAAAATTATTTTTTTCATATTTAAAAATTATTATTTAATATCTTTGGTCAGGTATGGTTCCAAATTTGTCTAATTTTGTAAATTACAACAAATGTTTTGAAAATAAAGCTATCTTATAAGGGGTTATTGAAAGAATGGGTCGAAGATGAAGAACAGACAAGGATCAACTGGGCGTGGAAATACACAAATGAAAATATTCCCCATGACATAGTGTCAAAACTTTGTATTCTTACATAATGTTATGTTAGTATCTCCAGCCTTGTCTTGGATCCTGACATTAAACTGCATTCGGTGGTAAGGCTGTAGTGAGGAAGTTCCAGAGTTTTGGAGAAAACGGAGTTAACCCTTAATTTTCAGTACTTCCAGCTCTACCCTGACCGGGATGGTAGGATCGGCAAGGGTTTCAGATATGGGTTAAAAAATCTCCCCCTCCTAAGATAGGCATGGCAGATGGAAGTCTATAGTACTTATATGCGGTCAGTACTACCGCAGCGAGAGAAACTTTGAAAACGAAGAAACATGATCTAAATAGTGAATGGATGATAGGTGAGATTCTATAAATAATGGAATCGAGAAAGAAGCCTAAGAAGGTCAACAAAGAGATTGAATACAAAAGTAAAAAGAGTGAAACTGGAAAGAACAGCAAAAGAGGATGGCTTGAGGTAGAATGAGAAAAATAGAACATCTTCATATTAGCGACTCTAAAACTCTGAGTCCCATAACCTCAGGATACTCAGAGGAAATAAATTCTGCTGTGCAACTAGGGTAAAATAAGCAACGAATGTAGATGTCATCATGGATAAATACAAAGTTCTGAAAATTTCTTGCCCCCCCCCCCCCCCCCCCCCACACCCCCCCACACCCCACC
>RDPX01000092.1:167859-191342 GCA_003991215.1 Morbakka virulenta | reverse complement strand
CCATATAGACTAATGCATGGGGTGCATTGTCCTGAAGGGTCGCTTTAAAAGGCTTCCAAATATATTCATAATGTTTTGCCATATAGACTAATGCATGGGGTGCATTGTCCTGAAGGTCGCTTTAAAAGGCTTCCAAATATATTCATAAAGTCTTGCCATATAGACTAATGCATGGGGTGCATTGTCCTGAAGGGTCGCTTTAAAAGGCTTCCAAATATATTCATAATGTCTTGCCATATAGACTAATGCATGGGGTGCATTGTCCTGAAGGGTCGCTTTAAAAGGCTTCCAAATATATTCATAAAGTCTTGATTCTGCAGTCAGCCTCCTTTTTTATTTTTTCCTGTAACCTCTAGGAGTATTCATTTTAGAGATTTAGAATAATTTCTGGAGTTTGAGGTATACTAAGCATGTTAAGGGGTAGGTCTCTTTGTTAAGTTCAAAATAAACGTTTTACAGTTAGCTTCTTAAAAATTAAACCTTGGAAAACATGTAGGTATTTTCTCACTGGTTTTCCATTAAAAAAGAATAAATTATGTTAAGATATTGAAATATGGCTGGATGAAATTGTTTGGAACGGTTGGCAGTATCTTAAGAAAACAAAGACTAAATCTGAATGGTATCCGATCAGAAACACAGCATTTCTAAAAGGAGAATTGTTCTTGCTGTTTCAAAATAGGGTAGGGTTTATTTCCTGTGTCTATTGTTTAATGAAATGACCATCGTAGATTTTAATTTCTTAACCCCAGGTGATACTGTAGCCATAGAAATCTTTTATGGCAAGGGTTGGCTTGTTTATTATTTGGTGGTTTATTTAGATCAACATAGGTTTAAGCTGGGGTTGGGAATAAATAGAAAATGCTCAGTTGGTGCTCATCGATTTAAGAGTTCAGTTAGCGTAATAGAAAGATTAGTATCTGTTGCTCTACATTCTGATCTATGAATATAATTTTGCACTGTGTCTGTCGAAGGTAATGTACATCGGAGGTACTGTTAGCAGTACGTTGGCTTAATAGGTCTCTTGCAAATACAGCATATCTGCTTGCCGATTTGACATCAACTGATTAAGATTTGGTGTGCAAATCATAACTTCTAGACCCTTATTCATTAGTGAGCCATACATAAAAAGAATAATTTTTTTCTTTTTGATCAGGTAATAAAGACATGTTAAAAGACGGGCTCTTTCGTCTCTTTGGTTTTAAGTCTGGCGTAGAAATAAGGCGTAGAAGTCTAGAACAGGAGATAAAAGACAGCGAACACAGTTGGCACACCATCATGACCGCAGCCCGGGACAGGCGTAGAAGGAGGGAGATTGTTAGCCGCCTATGCTCCATGTCGGAGTGAACCGGCTTAAGTCAGTAAGTCAGTAGAAATAAGCGAAAAGACAACTCTTGTCAAGTTCCTGTGTTTTTGTATGTCATTTTACTATTAGCTCAGTCAATGGATTTGGTCTACATGTCTTGAAATTCCTTTCCCTCGCAAGGAAACGACGTAATGTAGAAACTGTTCACAAATGGCTTCTGGCTTGGAATTTTATACTCTGCTGCTGTACGATACTGAAAATAAAAACTAAATTTCCAGATCATCATTTTACTGATGACAGGTAAAATAGAATTGAATAAACTTACTATATAATCTCTTGAATCCAAGTTAAGTATTCTAACATCTATTGTTTCTCTTCTTTATCCTTTTTTCCCTTGATGTTTTTACCTTATTACCCAAGTTCATCACTTTTCTTCGTTGTTTCAGCAATCATCACCAGTTTCTATTCATGCATCACATTCACCCAACGTCAAAGTATATTCACAGCCAAACCTCACATTTGCTTTATTCTCAAGCACCTTTTAGTACACCAGCAGCATGGGTGTCCTAGAAGGCAACCTCCACGTGGTGACACCTGGATGCTAACAAGCCAGGTTTTCCTGACTGGTTGGTAACGAATGGCCTTCGTTTCAAGCTGTTCTTCCGTACCATGGAAGAAATCGATCTCGTCGTTCATGTGATTTCGAATCTGGTTCGTCGTCGATTTGGAGGATTTTTTTTGGACCCCCGGGGTGGTCTTCCAATCTGCTTCCAGCAGCTTACACACACACACACACACACACACACACACACACACACACACACACCAGCAGCATAATTAATTTTATTTCATCTACTGTAACTTGAGTGAAAGTAGCTTTAGCCATTTAGTTTTCCCCAGTCAGTTCAAAGTCAGTTGAAAGTGCTAATCATAAAATTCATTTATCCTTTATAAATGGCAAGCTGCTGAGCTTGTTCCTGTAAACAAGTGAATAAAACGCCTAAGAAACGTACAAAGAAAAAAAGCTGTATTAAAAAACTAATCATCAAAATTAAAGTGACTTTCTGCCTTCCTTACAGTAAAAAATGTATGAAAAAAGCCAATAAAAGAACCAGAAAACATTAATACAAACGTAAGTATCTTTTTCTGGTGCCTTTTTATCAGCACCTTAAATAAAAAACCTTACAGAAGACGCCAGGTGGAGTTTCAACAGACACAAATTACATGTTTCTGAGCTCCTCAAAGAAGACAGCCTTCACGTTGGACAGAGGCGAACCAAGCAACTACCTTTTGCACGAATATCTTCAGAATGGGCACCACAATCAATGTGAGTCCTTGACTACTAGTGTGCCACCCGAAGATTTTCTTGTGGGTATACATTCCTGGGTATCTCCAACCTAGACACAATAACTTTCAAAATTGTTCTCGATCAGGGCTCGTGGGCTCCCAAAGCCACCCATATCTACATGTTACTAAACACTGTTTTAGTCAATCTCTGGTGGATTTCCAGCCAACTTATTTAACCCAGGGGAAGATTCAGAGAAATACAGGATTTGACTGTTTTTTGTTTTAAGGTTGTGACTAACAATGCCTTAGAGAATGCAAATAAGCGTGGGTAATGTCATTATGTGAAAAAAATACACCATAGTTGCTTGCAGAAATATCTAATCGCTTCCAGAACATCAGATAATATAATTTGTATTATCTGTTCAAAGCAGGTGTATCATGAGGTGTCATCAACTCGTGTCAATAAAATTTGAAGCACAGACTTGGAACACAAATTTTGATAAGATAAAAAATTTTTACTTACGTATACCAATGATTTTTTAGCCGATCTGCCCGTCGAAGCTCTGCAGCCAATTCCTTAAACTCTTGATATAGTGGAATGTGAACTTAAAGTAATTTTAGTTTATCAGATAAGGTACTTTGGAATGGAAAACAAATTGTAGGTTGAAAGTTAAACGAGAATTTCACCAAAACAATTAGGGCATTTATTGACACAAACACTTTCCTGAGTCGGCTGGAAAACAATAAAAACAGAAAAAGGGGCAATTTTGTTTTTACTGAAGTTAATTGCATCAGTTTTCCCATATTTTCCCTACAGAAACATCTTTTCTTCCCTTCATTTTTTTGAAATTCTAATAAATAAAAATTGTATTTCGAAAGGTGAACGAGTTAACAGGTTTGAGAAATGTAACTTTACCTAGATTTTCCGTGTTTTATGTTGCCCGTGATAACCCATGCTCTTAGACAAAGTGACTGAAATATTTGGCACAAGATGGTCTTCTAGAAGCGCATAATAAAGGGGCACGCAATAGGAGCACCAATTTTGATGATTAACTGTGTTGACGTTCCTAGTGGAAACACGTTCAAAAGAATCATAAAAACGTGTTGAATAGAGAGGATAATACAATCGCAAGTCTGAAAGTGATACACAATGGTATGGTTTTCAGTCTTCGACCAGCAGTACAACCTTTTTGGATACCATTTATTTGTTTTTGAATCTCTTCCTGGTTTGATACATAACCTAATGTCTAAATGTAAATACAATACCTAATCTTCCTGTTTTTCTAGGCTTACAAACGAATGCCAACTTGGAAACGTTAAAATATAACAGTGTCAATAGAAGGTTAGGCGTGTTTCTTATTCAAACCAATGTCTATTCTTCGATTACAAAAAATATCAGACAACAGTTTTAAATCGTTATGTAAGCCCATCAGGATTAAATAGAAGATTTTAAAGCCTCTATAGGATAAAAAAGGTCCTAATTAGTTTATGTAATCCTGTTGTGTATGAGCAAATTACACGTCGCTTCCTATCAGTAAGAAATTGATAAACAACGGTAAAGTATTACATTTGTAATAATTCATAAAACGCTGAAAAGTGTATTGTTTTATTTCCGAATATTTCTTTTCTTTTCAATTGCACTCTCTTTCTTTCAATGGCTAAAAAGCAAACTTCCTTTTCTTTCAAAAAGTACAGTAGCTACAACATATGAACTAAGTTTTCTCTTCGATTCTGGTATATACTGTACCTAAATATAGTCAAAACTTATCTTTTGGCTTTTGTAATCCTCTTGCTTTAATCCTCCGGGGTGAAATTTAGTAAAATGAAATAAAGTACAATTCCATTCCCCCAAATAGCTTGTGTAACCTACTATTTAAAATGTACGAAAATGTCAAGGAGATAAAGAGCCAGAAGAAGTTCACACAAACCACACACACAGCATTTATGTTGAAGCAGTGTAAGACAGAGTTTACCTCCGATAAAATACTCGTATTTCTTAATAGAATTCAGAGTTTTCAAACAAAAGCCAATAAAATGCAATATTTCCTTAAGCTACAATTGTTATAACAAAAAATGGAAGGCAAACACAACTGATTACAAGTTCAAATTGGCAAATTTCAACTTTACAGCTGATTTCCAGTCACGAAGATTAAAATGTAATATTGAACAACAACAACAACAACAACAATCCACAATGTCAGGCCAGTCAATATTTTTTCCCAGCAGTATGATTTGCCGTCTTCAAGGTTATCACACTTTCAGTAACCAAGGCAGTGACTTAAGAAAATCCTGAAACATCATAAATAACATAGAGCAATATGTAAAATGTTTTTGACCCTTTGGAGTTATACTAATTGCCGGCTCATTTTCAGGTGGAGCATATTTCTTGAAAGAAACATAGCAGCTCCAAACTTTATTTCTAAGTGAAATATTTCTCTGTTTACATTCTTATTTGTAAAAATGTGACACGATATATTTAATTCCTCTTAGTTTTCTTTGTAAAATTAAATTTTGAATTTTTTTTTTAGATATTTAGAAAAAATGGGAACAAAAATAGGAAGAAGTTAAGAAATTTGAAAAATAATTACCCAATAGCAAAGGCAGGAATGGAAGAGCAATATACACATTGTGATAACCTTGTTAGCTAAGACACGACAAAAACATCAAGCAGCATCCACTTTTATGATTGTGGGAAATAGGTCTCTTTTTTCTGATTTAAACGTCATTCCTCCAGTAACTGGGGCTTAGGCAGTGTCCTTTAGTGGGACGTTGTTTTTGCATTAACAAATTTCTTGGCCGGATGTCCTTCCTGACGACAACCAATGGCTTTTTCCTGTGTAAAGTTCCAAAATCTTTTCCCACGCTCGTGGAATCGGGCCTGGAACCTCTTG
The DNA here is from genome assembly GCA_003991215.1 of Morbakka virulenta. Classification (NCBI taxonomy): domain Eukaryota; kingdom Metazoa; phylum Cnidaria; class Cubozoa; order Carybdeida; family Carukiidae; genus Morbakka; species Morbakka virulenta. Next base: position 185,861 of record RDPX01000092.1, on the reverse strand, counting down.
ATTACGGTGCAACTGCACTAACCATTAATCCACGGCTCCCCATGTTTCGTAAGCTCCAATTCTCAAAATATAAAAACTAACGTGGTCTCCAGTTGTATTCTCCACTTCTTGTTGTATTTGATAAGCACCTTCATGTTATTTTTCGTAGTTAATATAACACTGAAATTTATTAATTCCGACCAAAATTGATTACGCTACGAACAAGTATCAACTATTAAAAGTCTTGTTCTCATTGGTTTGAGGTGGTGTGTGACAAACGAATGAACCAGAAACAGCTGGTGGCTGACACTGTTTTAACACTTAAAACAATAAATTATACATAATCAATCTATAATAATAATGATAATAATCTTTTTTTTAAACTTCGCTTGATTTTATTTGTAAATTAACGATCTACAAAATTTACAATGAAATTGATCTTCTCAATACAGGTTGCAACACAACTGAGCTGTCACTGGATGTAGAGGACTGGAAACAGAAAGACAAGAAATAGCAGTGAAGCCTAGTTGTGGTACACCCTCTGCAGTGATACTCTCCATTTTGGCATATCACCGAGAGGCGATGTATCAGCCGGCTACCAGATTAATAATTCTGGGTTTGTCCATTCTTTGTTTCTCATACAGAAAATAAAGTATGATGTCCGTATACAAATATTTATCGATCTTTTGATGATAAATTTAATAGTTTTGTCATTGAGATCGAGGGACTTTAGTTTTAAAACAATCAAGCTATTTTTCCCAAACACACCTAGAGTTCCGAGGCTCAAGTTTACATAATACACTCTAAATCTTCTTGATAAATCGGATAATAGTTGTTCGTAGCGTTGATTTGTACGGTCGAAGTTACTTTCTATATTGGTTTTAAACCCAGCTGTAAGTTCTAATAATAGTAACTTGTCACCTTTCACTACAGCAAGATTTCACCTGTTATCAGACGGGTTGGGATAGCCGTCAATATCAACATACGCTTGTAAACCTTGAGATGTAACTTTTTTTTAATGTGGAGAAGGATTGAGTTGTCTCCAGTTGTATCTAAGCTCGTCTTGTGCAGATTGACACCCACCGATGACGTGGCCGAGGGTTTGCTGGCGGTCACAAAATCTGCAAGTGAAATCGTTGGTTATTCCCCACTTGACTGCATTAGTAGCATTTGCAAGCGTATTGTTTAGGCAGCGGACGACAAAACTGAAGATGTTCCTTGGGAGGTGGCAAATGACGTTGGACCATTGATTGATGAATTTACAGTCGGCATACTTCCATATAGATTTAATCACTAAACTTTGTGTGGTTAAGTCATTGATTAAATGGTGAACATTTATCGTAGCTGTGCATTTGTGGATTTTACGAATATTCTCGTCATGCGAACTGCCAATTTTGTTTCGAAATGTCACTAAGCACAGAGTAGGTTTAGTAGATGGTAATATCAGCCCAAGACCAAATTTTCCTTTTGATTGGGTGATGACACACAAGGTACCATTGATGGGTATTTCGAGCCATGGTCTAATGTACGTGGATACGAGTAGAGATAAAAGAGAAATGAAAAGGAAGATGAAAAAAAAATGTTAGATGTCAGGACTTGGTCAAAGAACTCCTCAAGATATGGAATATGGAAGTGAAAGTCATTCCAATGGTAATTGGAGTGTTGTTAACGATACCAACTCGATTAAAAGCTAACTTGAAGAAAATTACAATTCTCGCAAAGACATCGCAAAGCCAGCGTTACTGGGAACAGCAAGAACTTCGAGGAAAGTTTTTAAAGTCTAAGGATCCTTGTTGTGACTTGATATTCAAGACCGACTCAAATATAAAGAAACTATATTATGCATAATTTAATGCATAATATAGGAATGAATGACAGTATGGCCTTTAAGATCCTATTTGATGATGTATTAGTCAGCAAACAGGGAGATTATAAAGTTTAATTTACTGCTGGGGGAGTATTGTCAAAATTGGGGAATTAACATTGGTGTGTTAAGTAAATATTTAATGGGATCAAGTTAATAATGTTAAGAGAATGTGTATCAAAAAGGTTGGCGTTCTACCGATTGTAGTTAGCGGTATCGGTAGTGTGATAAAAGAAATTCAAAAGTAGGTAAAGAAGCAAATGTTGACAATATCATGCCAAAACCTTTAACTGGGAGCAGCAGGAATTCTGGAGTTAGAATTAGAGAAGAAGACAGAATTCGATTGGCCTTTGGCGAATTGAGCTCCTTTAAGCTTACCACCAGGTTTTATCCTTTTTGTTTATAGTCCAAGTTGCAAACTTTATTCACACTTTGGTGTTCAATCAACTTTTTCGTGTCCTGCAGCATCAAGTCTGAGTTCGTTTTCTGTTACTGATTTAACTTCTCCCATTTTCCGCTCAAAATTTATTTACTTTGGTGTGAGAAAATGCCATTCCACAAAAAAGTCGTCATGACATAAAAAATAATCGACATTTCCCTTACTACAAAATTTTTAAGGTTGTTGTTTGTCATTCTTGACTGTTATTGGAAATTAAATTTTATTGACCACACTGGTTGAAATGCCTCTTTTGTTACACGTAATCTCAGCTGAGATTGTCAGATGACGTAGAAAAATATTTCAAAGAAGTTTACTTCAATTCTTGTTCACAGACAAAAATTATTACGCAGGTTCTATTGCTGGTGTTAAATGACATGTGAATCTGCGTAGCCAAATTAAAAACTCTTCAATCATAAAGTTACTATTTATCCAGTTGGCCATAATTTATGGACTTTGGATCCCAGACAGCCGAGCTTTGATATTTACTTGTACTAGTGTTCAGAAGTGATGCTGATGTGAGAGTTATTTCTTAACTAATTTTCTCACCACCTGAATAAGAGGGGCAAAGTTGATCAACGGGGTCCTAACAACCATTGAAGCCGCATTATTGCGGTGCATTTGAATTTTGCTGCATTATTTGACCATTTTGTTATTTCCACCATCAAATGATTTCTCACACTAATTGCGGCAAAGATAAAACAACACTAAAGAGGGTCACGTGCTTGTTTTGAGTGGACTTTACCTGCGGGTAAGCTCTGCAGATATTCCTTTTTTATCACTTTGTATCATTTATATTAACTGATCAAGAGCGTCCCATCTTATCTTCTGTCGCCACAAATATCTTAGTGGTCAGCCGCTTTTTGGTATTTGTGTCATCTCTTTACCTTTCATTGCCCATACCATTTGTATCAGCCTCGAACCCTCCCAGTAAAGGCGAACCAAGATGCTACTTCCTCTTTTCTCATAGATACTACCATTAGCCATTACCTTTTTTCATTTTCCCTTAACAACGCCCTTCAGATTCTGCTAATGCCTACGCCTCACCTGGTATCCAAAAAGGTTTATGGCAACTCTATGATTGCCATATATTCTCTTTTGCATTTAGTAGAATTACTACTCTTTGCATTGGAATTTCTATGACATGCCGTTTTGATTATTTTGCCTTCATCCTTACTATTGCTTCGATCCAATCTTTCTGGACTAGCATATCTTGCCATTTCTAACAGTATACTTCAAAATTTACCTTACCTTGCACGTCTTAGATAGTAGGTGCATCACCTTTTCAGTTTTCACCAGTACACTATATACTAATATTCAATGTAAATACTTGATCTTAAATAAGTTATGAGCCCTAAATTTTGGATTTCTATAATTCTAGCTATAGTTCCTCTTGTAATTCAGCATTTCCCCCCGTCCGTGATGTTCTTTGGTATAACGTAATTACAACTGCACAGCTTGAGGTCTTTACGTTACCACTGTGTCTTTATATTACTTTATCTCTTTGTAGAAAAATGGCTGCGAATATCATAATCTTCGCGTCTTTATGTAGTTCTTGCACTAAAGCAATCGCTGCTTTCGGTGCTCACTTTTCCATTCGTTAGCAGTACAAAAACAAATACAATAAAAATGTAAACAAAATATAAATAAAAAGTATTGTATGTTGTCAGTTTTACAAAGAAGCCATGTAACCCTTCAATGTGGATATAATACAAGTATGATGCAATCGTATTCAGATTTCTTCCTTGTAAATTCAAAATATCCAAACCACTCAAATTACTCTCAAATACTAACAATTGAAACAGACGACTCGTGAGCTAATCAACTGGTTATCATCGTTGGCAGTAAGATCTTGGTCCCCATAATGTGAAAACTACTTAGAAACAAGTATTTCATTTTAGCACAATGTTAGCCCGGCTAATCAATCCATTAACAGTCTTACAAAGGTCAGAATTTCAATTCTGTTAAACTATAATATATTACACACCTAACTGGTTTACAAAAATGGCACAAAAACTAAACATTAAAAAAAGCAAATGGCAGAAAACTGTCTTTCTTGCGTTTTACATTTCTGTTGTAAGAGCCATTCATATCAGTAATGTGATAGAAACTGAGCTGCTAGTGTAAAGCCAAACAAACAATTTTTCTCCTCGTACAGAACTAATTCTATTGTAAACCAATGAATAACTTGCTTGTAAAATCGTGTTACCCAATGAACTACTTAAGCACAAGCTGGAACCGTCATCTCTTTTCGACGGAAGGAATTATTTCAACCAATATGACTGTAACATTGTCTGAACTGCCTTTCCGTATTGCTTCATTTGCAATGTGTGAGCAGGCATCTTCATAGCCACTTGATATTACACTGTTTTTATCGTCATCCTGAGAAATAAAAAAGATATACACACAAAGTCCGATTATATCCAATATACAGAAAATATGAGCCCGCTTAACAGTGTCTGGTTATTAAATGATATATATAACATCTACATACATATACATACATAGATGAAAAAGCTGCAGGCAGCGGGCTTAATATCCACATGTATTTGAGTATTTGAAATAATTGTCAGATGTCGCTGATACAGCTTCGACCTGCTAATATTCTGAAACCGCAACTGAAAACATAATCACATTTTCATAAAGCAAATTTTAACTTTAATAAAAACCTAAGAAAATAGCTCACCCCCACGTTTGATTCTAATTTGAAACTAACGTAAGTTAGCTCTAGAGAGAATCATTAACCTTTTCATGCTCACCTTGACTGAAGCATCGACGAAGGCTATGGCTCCTGTTATGTCGAATGCTTTCCATAAGCCGTCGCAAGCTACCATTATGTACCTGATTAAATCAAAAGTAGTAGTCAGGATACAGAATCAAAGCAGGGGGTTCCAAGGTTGTACAAGTTTAATCTTAATACGTTAAAACCAAAATGTATACTGTCTCATTTACATAGAAATAATCAAACATCTGCATACGAAATTATTTGAATATAAAAGGTGGGAATTGAATCAAAACTGGGTGTAGGTCATGGGCGAAAACCAATTTCATTGACGTTTACTAGTCATTACCTTGTCTCCAAATCGAAAATATATAACAAAACATTCGCTTTAGGGTGGGCGTCCATTAGGCAGAATGTGTCATTCCTTCATTCCTTTTAAGACTAACATATTTCATGTATACTTGGGATGTGTGAAGTAAGTGAACATTTATCTTTGACATGTGCCACAGTCTACAAAATGGAATTGTGCATCGCAACTCTAATGCACAACAAATGTGTATATCCGCGCCCTATGGCGCCCTACTGTTCGACGGAGTGCAATGTCTATGTCTGTAATTTTTTCAAAGAATCTTCACAGTTACACTGTTATCTCATAAAAATGTTTACCAAAGCATCCCCGTATGTCAGTAAGAAGCCAATGTCTGCCAATTATAAAACAACAACGCCAAATTAAGACACCTTACGTAACTCAGAAAATAGAAAAATATTACTGAATAATCTGTACTCTAAACAAGTAATCTTTTAATGAAACAATCATCAGGTATCATTCCTTATCCAGATTATATACCTTAAAGGAAGAAATTTTCGCGGGAATTTAATTTCGCGAATCGAAAAAAATGGATTTTTCGCGAGAATTTAATTTCGCGAATTTACAAAAATTTAATTTTTCGCGAGAATTTAATTTCGCGAATTGCCTTTAAATCATTTTTTTCTCGAGAATTTATTTTCGCGATCTCGAAAAAAAACCAAACTTTTTAGTCAAGGATAGGAACATTTTTGGATTTGTTGAAATAAAGAAAATCGTTTTTTGACGATGATTTCATTTTCTTTACGCTAAAATCAATCTAAAATATCTTCAAATACATTTCTATTAAAATCCTCTTCCCAATCTGAGTCATCTGATTCCACTCTGTCGTTTGTAAATGATTGTAAATATTCCTCATCTGCCAAAGATTGATCAGTTAACTCATCGTCACTTACAAGAGTGGAAAATTCGGCAAATGGATCCAATTCTGGGAGATTACTGCTGCCTAGCTGCAACGCGTGTGTTATTCCAGCTCTCTCGAATCCGCGTGTAATGATTTCCCTTTTCTCTCCAGAAGTGATATAGTTATAAAATTCTACTAACCACTTAGCGTGTAACGGTTTCAACACTGTTATCTTGAATGATATGTTGATATTTTCTAATTTCTCTCCGTTTTCCAGTGCTATCGATATTTTCTCCGTATACCAGGCGCTGAATTTTTCTTTCATAAATTGCTTGAAATGACCGTTAACCGTGAGATCTAAGGGCTGAAAGATGTGAGTCATGTTTGCAGGAACTCGGACCATAAATATTTTGTTGATTTTTAATTTTTAAGGAGTTTCAAATTTCCAAATTAGAAAACATTTTTTTCGCGAGAATTTAATTTCGCGAATTTAGAAAATTCAAATTTTTCGCGAGAATTTAATTTCGCGAATTTCAGGCAAATTCGCGAAACTCGTGAAATTTTCTTCCCGCGAAAATTTCTTCCTTGAAGGTAACAATTAATTATTACTAAAAGAAAAGATATTTTGATTGACATGGAATTCGGTAAATTTTGATATATTCTTATGTTTAAAGAGTGTCAAATTTAATTAACACTTTTCAAAACATTGAGTTTTTTTCGGTGTTGGTTGTTTACTACGAGTTACGAAATCAACTAGCCGAATAGGATGTCATATTAACCCTCAAGATAAATTTACTTTGTCACCGAAAGGTGATGCTCGTAGCGATCCTGTTATTAAGCATCATCTTCAGTTACGACAAAACAAAGGGAAAAAAAGTAAAGAACAAAGACTGCAGAGAATACAAAGTTGGTAAATTTTTCAGTGGCTGCTTCACAGCTATTGGATTACACAAATTTATCGATGTAATACTATGGATTTATTTTCTAGATACTTTAATTATCAAATTAACAAATCCTACCTGTCTTTGTCTGACAAAGTGCACTTGGTTACATCTGGCAACGAGGTTACACCGTATTTTTTGAATTTGGAATCACCAATTGACCTGGACACTTCCAATATTCCTAAAACTCGTCCCTCTCTATGCAAGCAAAAGAAATATTGCGAGAAACTATCAATAACATGACTATAGAACTGGTAGCATTGCCATAGTTACAACGAATGCCAAAAATATATTACAATAATATATTCATATAAAAAGTAGTCTGGAACTGAGTTTCGTGAATAAAGTCAATTAACCAACGATCAACATTTTCGGTCTAAGGTCAATCATTTAACACCTTATAGTAGACTGAGAATAAGTACTCAAGTGTTATTGTTATGAAGCAAGTAGGTACTAATACCTCAGGTCAAGTGAGTTTCAGTTTACGTTAGAATGTTTGTTTGTTTGTTTGTTTTAACGTCATTTTCCCCCAGTAACTGTGGCTCATACGGTATCCTTCACAGGGACTTGGATATGGCAGTGAGGAATTTCTTGGCAGGATGCTTTTCCTGACGCCAACCAATGGCTTTTTCTTTTATGAATTTCCAAAGTCGCCCGTTAGGGAAATGGAAAACGGAATCCTTGGTTACGGTGCAGTTGCACTAACCATTACGGAGATCGAATTAATCTTATTTTCTTTTTCATTGCCTCTGTGATGCTTTCAATCCTTGATCTTGATCTCGTCCAGTCTTTGGTATACTCTACGTAAGTTCTTTCTTGTTTTCCTCTAGCCTTCTTTTTACTGACTTTTCTTTCCACTATTACATGAAGCAATTCATAATGGTTCATTACTGACCAAAATATTACGTTCTTCTCTTCTTCATGCTCGTTAATAACCTCCATTTCTCATTTATTACAAACCACTACTGTTAAATAACGTGCTAAATTGCATTCATGTTATTTGGTAATTACCTCAAAATACCTATAAAAATTGGCTAGTAAAGTAACCACCGCGTAGGTTATGCGTCCGGTTGAAGAATCTGCGATTCAAGGTTATTACGTGGTTGAAAAATAGGAATTTTCTCTTCTGGATACGTATTTTGAGTGTAGAAATGAAAAATACCGGAAAATTAAAAGTTTAGCCTTGGGGTAATTCCAAAGACCAAGGTTGAGTCAGTCGGAAATCTTCTATTTCACCTTTTAAAAACTTCTTATTTAATCTGAACAACTACCGTTAGTACATTTACACTACTTGTTCTACAATATTGTTTACCAGTAGTACACAAAATGCATGCTTGCAGTACTTTTTCTCTTTTATACAGGCTTCTGAAGGGAATGGCTTTCCTAAGATAGGTGCATATTTTGCAATTTTACTCCCTGCTTACAATCAACTGTTTTCCTTTAAAAGAATAACTGAGGTACAGCTCTAAATTTTCCCCTTGCTTTTATATTTTATAGCTTTGTATATATTTGGGGGGTTTTTCATTTATTCTTCGCAGCATTCAATCCCAGTGGGAGTTATTTCGGGATCTTCTTTGATGTAAAACATTAATGGATAGAATTCGGTAGTAAACAAAATGAACAGCGCAGAGGACTGCAAGATGTAATTGACAATATCTTTCTCTCACATTTTCCCTATTTGTCAAATGTTCTGGTTAATGTTCTTCACAGATAAAATAAATATTTAAGAAACGAAATAAAAGCTCGAGAGAATGCCAACGTATGGGTAAAAAAAATAAAATAAAAATAACAGCCGACAAGGATAATCGAATAACAGAAGAAAAAATAACGGAAGAAAGAAGGTAATTCTTCACAACTTTCGATTACTTTTCACATTACAACGGTAGAAAATAAATACAGCCTTTGTTGCTAGGTATAAATCAGATTTTACTTAAATGTTATTGATGGAGCTACTGTTGTAATGAATTGAAGGTTATTACTACCATTTAAAAAGGGAAGATTATTTGTCTTGGCTTAACGCCATTAATATTTTCTTCTTGACTATGATATGATAAAACCCTTAGTAATCAATACCTCTATGATTCAGTCAGTCCTAGCTCATTTTTTTACCTTTTCCTCTCTGTGAAGATATATATCACCACCCCAATAGCAATGAAGCTGTACTTATATATTTATACTGGAAATGTAGTTTTTTTCAAGTTTCTCTCTGTCTGTCTCTGTCTGTGTTGTATATAAATGCATTTGAAAACAGTGAAGGATTCGGCAAAATAATAGACAAATATACACCAAATGTCATGCAGTTCAAATTAGTACTTCGACTTCTTCATTAATTAAATAACTGTTCTATATGATTTAAATAGTTTACTGGCTATATTGTGTGACTATGAAACTTGGTCTCCAGTAGTCATCGTACGAAAATTTATGGAAAGAGCACAGCATTTTTAATATACTATATAATCGGTTGTAAGAGATTTGGAGAGAGTACCTGACGTATCCACCTGCTTTTTGAATTCGCATCCTTTCATGATACTAAAAGTAATGAAATATCATAATTGGAACAGTAACAAAAGTAATATACAAAAAGAGGAAGGAGCCCTTTGGTCAATGCTTGGCTAAAATGTACATTTTTTTAGCTCACACATTTCTCTACAAGTGGTGTGGAGAGTGGAGTGAAAAAACGAAAGATTTAACATGTGCAATACGATATTATGATTCGTTTTCTGCTTCTGATGAATTTTCGCAACATTCCGGCTAGCACAACTGTAAATATTGCTGTTTTTCCTCATCTACAGGAACCCAGCTTGTTAAGCAGAAGAATATACATACTCAACATACGTTTTCATCTTTATTTTGTTCCAAAAAAAAACAAGTGCGAAACCTTAGGCTTGATTTGCACCAATGCATTTCACAAAAAGAAACTAGTAGCTTGTTATAATAATGTAAGTAAACAAGGCAATCGGACAGTTATTTGAATCTTAGACTTCTTTAAAATAAACAGCTGTGGGAATAAATTTAGCAAACAATGGCCAATACCTGTTACCGTTGTCATCTAAAAAATAACGGATGTATAGCAATTCGATGCTACCTAGGTTTTGAATACAAAAAGGTACAATCTACTACAACCCCCTCCCCCTAAAAAACCCTCGAACGGTTGTTTACCATCAATTACGATTTTGTTAATAAACGGTCGAGATTATCAGAGTACTATTTCATTATTATGAACGAGGTTGGCGGGTGCACAGCATGGGGTTTATAAGTCGTGATCTACTCTAAGAAATACACAACTGGGGTTACAAACTACGTCAAAAATACGGACTTGGTTCTGCAGGTCAAACTTCGTTTCGTAAGTCAAAACAAAAATGGATGCTCCCAAAAAAGGATTGTTTTTTACAGCCCCAAATAATTCTGAATACAGTATTTTAGTAAAACACAGTATTTTTTTAAACAAAACTAATTTTCACCAAAAAATTTGGAGGAAATATGGAAGAAAACGAAAGTTTATATTGGGTGTTTTGCCTATTTGAAAAAGAGGTGCTGTGTTAGCCGAACATATATTCACCAAATATCCCTTATGTCCAATAAAAATCCGACTGAGCTAAAAAATTCAAATTCATTTTCTTTAACGTGCTAACGTCTCTGTCAAGATACTAATTTTTACCTCCTGACCAACTCAAGGCATCAATTTTCGAATTCAATCTTACTCAGGTAGATATTTCATTCAAAATAATATTGACAATGGGATTCACACAAAATGCACAAAACACTTATGTTTGTATCTTGTAAGTGTTCACTGTGATCATTATGCATGTAGCAATAAGTCATTCGAAAATATTACGAATATGTCCTGATATCACCTAAGATTTAGTCATTTGATTGATATAAAACACTTCAAAACATTTTTACATTCAACGTTCGAAATTTCGTTAAAACATGGTCTCTTGTGTTTGGTTTACATTAAACGCAGTACCAACAGCTACTTGAAAATGCAGTTTTGGGGCATTTTAACCAGAATTCTCTTAAAAGAAAGGTCAAAAGGATACTGCAATTAGCCTTGATGAATAAGAGATAATTATAATGAAAATCTGGTACAATCGTGAAAAAGGCCTATCCCGGTAGGGTGGTCTTGTGAGATGAAAGTTATTAGGTTTATTTGTTGCAGTCAAGTTTTGAAATGCTTATGAGCAATATAACCAGCGAGATAGCTGATAGGAAATTTGCACATTGCAACAAGCACAAATGGTCTAAAAACAACAAGAAAAAATGGTCTAAAAACAACAAATAACTTGATGCCGATGAAAAAACTAAAAGGAGGCAACAGTATTCTATCTTTATACAACTGTACCAATCCGACAAACTAAGCTGAGAAGTTTGTTATGCATCATTCGTATTAACGATGAATATTAGTAACGTTTTTACACTTAGAAAAATAGTATTCAATTATAAGAGCTGCAACAAGCATGACCAAATTAGTTTATCAGTGCAATGTTAACAGCAGTTGCGTTAGGTATTTATCACAGTTTATAGGGAAAAAAGACACAGAAATTGACGTTCAATCAAAACTTTCGAGTGCGTAAGGACTGTATTGTTCGTAGTTGACATAGCGTTAACTTATATCTCACGCAGTCTTTGGTAATCTCTGTTAACTCCAACGTTTGTAACTCCTAAATAATCGACCATTTTTATGGATTCCTTTAACTTCAAAAACAGCTGTTGCATGATTAAATAAAATATTTAAGTCAATAAATCCCCACCACGCCAAGGGGTAAATTAAAGGATCAAATTTGTGACGCAGTGTCACTCATATGAATAAATACTAAATACATACAAACAGTAATTAGGAAAAAAGCTTAGCACAAGAAAATATGATATCGTAAATCGATGTTCATAAAAATGTCTTTGATTTATAGACATGTGAACTTTTGCTTGAGGCAATACTTTGATATGCGCTAGCTGTATATTCAACATAATTTTTCCTTGTACAATATTAACTTCGTAATCTGCAGGTTTTGAAGTCAACTACCATATTAGATAAAACACTATTAAGGTTGTTAACAACTTGCGGCATTTTAAGAACGATAAGGCTACACCAAATATCAGTCAAATCAAAGCCTCTATCAACAATCCCAATATCTATACCGAATAGATAATCATTCTATTTCTTACTAACCACAATGGGCATTTGAGCAACTGAAAACAGCAAAAACTCTTAACCACAAATGTCTGTATTAATATGGGTACAAAAAATGCAATAGGTTGCAAGGTCTGTTCAAAAAGAAAAAAATTGAACGGAAAAAAGGGTTTTCCAGGGCAGAATTAGAACAGGGTCCCGCATAGTTAAAAACAAGTTAAACCAATAAAAAAGCAAGGAAATAGGACAAAAGAAGCCGTTGGAGAAAAGTATACAGTTTAATCTACACAAAATTCTTGGGGCATTGATTTTTTTAATTCAAATGGGCAACTTTTTAAAATAAGGTTTAAAACTATAATGAAAAAACACCAAACCAAAATGTTTAGCTATACATCTAGAAAATTTCAATAAAGCTATACAGTGAAACTGGTATTACAAATCAATTATTGGACAGGGCTCCTAGATCTTGCCTGAGCTATCCAAGAAGCCTTCAAATACCGGTTGGCATCCAAAGGGAACATTTGTCTCGTACGTGTTACAATTCTCTATAAAGCTCTTTCGCACGATGTAATACTTTTAGACAGACATGACAGGGACACATAACTTTTAAGCCTATTTTATTACTAAATCTGCTCTGCTAAGTGTTGCTCTTCTCTGGATCGATCGGATCATATTGTATCTTTAATTATTTTCATGCAAGCGGAAAGACGCTCTACTTTATCTCAAGATTCATATTTACATCAATACAGGGTGGGAGAGCTTACATTACTTTTTCAGGTGTTTTTTAGTCTCTACTATTGGTCAGGGGAGCTATTACAGCAGTATCACAGATGCTTCAGGTAGGTAGATAAAGAAGCCTTTTTTCCACATAGAAACCCAAAACCGAAACCAAAACAAAACAATTTTTTGGTTTAAAGCAATTCAGTGCTGGTACTATTGATACTCGTTGGTATCATATAGAACAGATGAAGTCCAATAGTTTAACAGTTGTAAGGCGATCATAGTGATGGCAACACGAATTCGTGCAGGCCGGATAAGAGAGGGAAAAAAAGTTTCAAAGGGGGGGCAAGCCTGCCATTTCTTCTTTGGCTCATTAGACCAAGATATATAATTTTGTAGATTAAATTTTGGTGAGCGTTACGTAGGAATGGTTGTGCTGGTTTCTTGCTCTCATTTTCGGTAAAAACTTACTAGTTATTCCGAATCATTGAATATTTATTTTATGTAAACCGAAAGCCAGGACTGGGTTTAAACAAACTGCTTTGCTTGACTGCAAATTTGTCGAACTCCTTGTTTTCTACTTCCTTTTTGTTCCGTGATCTGAACATTTTCAAGTTAAATATCAACCAATCATTTTTGACTCTCCTGAGTATGAGTTTTTTTCTCTCTTCGTCAGCCATTTTTTTTACGCGACAAAATAATTCCACATCACCCAACAGTAGTACTCTGGCTTGTTTTGAGTAAAACATTTAACGTATTCCTCCAAACATTCCGAAAAAATACTAAAAAGCGAAACAGTTCGAGTACCATGCCAAAACATTCGTACCAAAACAAATAAGATTTCTGTCTTTTTTTTATCACGCAAATAGTAACATTTTGTAAAAATAGTGAGATGTTGTCTGTGATACTGAATAAGCAGAAGAAAAATACGAATCACAAAAGAGTTAAACTTTGAAACCGGTTCATTCAATAATGAACGCAATCAATTAAGAACGAAATCTTTACGATATGTTATCCGTAAGTTATCAAGAGAGTTAAATCACATACCAAGCTGATTTGTTTTAAGGTTAGCGTAAAATAACGTGAAGAAAAATGTGGATGATTATTACTATTAACTTTATCCGAAGTACCTTGGACCACATTTAAGAAGGAAGTGCCTCATCTATCAGTCGTCTGTCATAGTATGGAATCGATTCAGAATATCGGGAGTCTTAAGTGGAACAGAGAAAGACGCATGGGTCGACGGCTATTTAAATAGGCCTTTAACATGTTTTCGAATATTTGAATACAAAGTAATAATTTTAGGCAAACTCAAACAGAAGCATCAGTCCATTATGAAATAAAATTCCTTGAATTGTGCCGTTCCATTATTTTCCATTTCGAGTGTAACCTTGGTCCAGTATTTTTGCAGCAGATACAATTTCATAATAAACAATTAACAAGACAAAGGTTGACAAAAAGGCAAAGAAGAAACAGAAAGCTCGACGAAGAACAACTGTGTCGCTCAAGTTATTTTTCACCTTAAAAGTTTCTGAACTTTTCAAAAATATTTTATGCTGATGGATTTAAAAATAACAACAACAACAACAACAACAACAGCAACCAAAAGAGCAAAACCAAAACCAGTTTACTGAACCAAATGGTCAGTTATGTTTAGTTATCTTTCCAATAACATTTGTAAATGAAGAATTAACTGCCTACCAACAAATACAAAAGGACCTTCAACCAAACCTTGTTACAGAAAAAAAAGAGCACAAATTAATGATAAATACAGGCAAATACAATAAGACATATGAATTTTATTTGCATTGCATGAATAATAATAATAATAATAATAATAATAATAATAATAATAATAATAATAATAATAATAATAAAGGCATCACCTCAACCGGTGAATGGTCCTTTGATAGTGATATTGTAGATGATGATCCATCTTCCCTGTCACGAACAAGAATCGCCTACAAGATATGTCAGTAAGTCTATGTAATGAAATGATCACTAACACTTTTAAAAATGTCAGAATGTTAGATGTAGGAGGTTTATCATGTCACGAGTCGTAAGCATGTTCTGAGATACTTCTCTCATTGTTAGGTTTGTCTCTCGAAACGCAGCTTAGAAAAGCTTCCGAATAATTACATGATAAAGCTCCTATATCTGTGGCTTCTACTGAGTCCATAAAATCAAGAAGAGTAAGTTATATATTGCATAAAAACCTATAACGCGCGTCCTTAGTAGATCCAGGATCTGGCCAGATCATCTTTTGACTGACGTACACTCAGTTACTAATCACTAAAGAAATTAATATGCATGATCACATAAACCGTCGGGGGTTTATGTGATCATGACTGAAATATTGAAGGCTAAAGAATAGCTTATAAACCCAGCAAGAGTATGCTTTCATACATTTAAAAATTAATAAATAAATACATAATAAAGGGCAAGCTGATACTGACGATGAAATTATACTATAAATTAGAATAAATTAGCAGTCATCTCAAGTAAATGTTCAAGTTAATCTCTAAAATAGGCAAAAGATATCATATTAAACAACTCTTTTTTACATCAGCAGTTTTAACGAAGGTAGAGCTGGTTGACGTTAGAACTGACCAGTTNATGATCACATAAACCGTCGGGGGAAGGGGGTTCTGTTATATCTTTTGGTGTTGACGGTCCCCAACCAATCATAAAAGCAAAGTAAAAATTACGAGAACTGAAATATTGAAGGCTAAAGAATAGCTTATAAACCCAGCAAGAGTATGCTTTCATACATTTAAAAATTAATAAATAAATACATAATAAAGGGCAAGCTGATACTGACGATGAAATTATACTATAAATTAGAATAAATTAGCAGTCATCTCAAGTAAATGTTCAAGTTAATCTCTAAAATAGGCAAAAGATATCATATTAAACAACTCTTTTTTACATCAGCAGTTTTAACGAAGGTAGAGCTGGTTGACGTTAGAACTGACCAGTTCGCAAATACAGAACAACATTTTTTATCGTCATTAATTTCAAGGTTCTCATACTATGCCATTATTTCAGAATTAATCATACACATCATTGTTCGGTATACAAAACCGCTTTTTTAAAAATATATCTCTTTTCAGTTCAAAATTATTAGGGTTTTTTTAAACGTCATCTATCCCCAGTAACTGGGGCTCAGGCGGTACCCTTCAAAGGGACTTCTGTTTTGGCAGTGAGGAATTTCTTGGCTGGATACCTTTCCTGACGCCAACCAATGGCTTTTTTGTTTGTTAATATCCAAAATTCTGTTCGTCTGCACGTGAAATCGAACCCGGAACCTCTTGGTTACGGTGCAACTGCACCAACTATTAAGCCACGGCTCCTCCTCAAAATTACGGTCATTATCGATCCAAATAAAACAAATCTTTTCCCATCACCAACATCAAATATCACCGGGTATTTCATTGCTTACATGTGACCAGTTAGAGTGAAGGTTACAATGTTCATAACAATCAGTAAATAACATGAAAGTGGGGGGATGGGGGTATATTTCTAATTTGCTTTCGTTTAAAGCAGTTGCATTAGAAATAATTTGTCTTGGCCCGTTGGCAAGTTCTTTTGTCAACCGCGTCATTTTATATTCAGCTTCAGAGAAAGTGGTGAGGGTCTAGAGAAACTAGACAAGAGTTATTTCAACTCACGTTTTAATTGTGAAGTTCTTCACGTTCTTTTGTTTTCACGCGGTACAACATTATTACTTGTATCCGGGGGCAATACTCACTCAGGTTACAGAATAACACCCAGAAAAACTGAAATAATTTAGGCTTACAGTAATATAGTCCAGCTATTCTGTATTTATTTCAACAGCTGAGATTTACCTGACGTCTTTTCTCATCTTGCGTAAATCCAAAAAAGTAACAACACAATTAATTAAGTACAAATCCAACAGATCTAATACATTGATTTTACATGACTGATATGGACCAAAAATCTTTTTTCGACCCTCGAGAAAAAAAAATAAATTTCTTCTTGTTTATCTCCATCAAATTTAGACACAATGTATAAATAAATCTAGTGCCTGAAAGAAAAAAAACCCTGCTGCGAACCACGTCGTATTTATACAGTACACAGTGTGTTAATATATGGATGACACATCTATGCTGTATTTTTTTACATTCTTCTGTCTACAAATATTGTAAACTAGTTGGTCAGGAGAATATCATTTTGCCAGGCTAAATTATGCAGTAGATATTTCGTTTATCTTGTAACTAGACATAGGGAAACGGGAGACAAGCCATATGCTTAGAAATTAATTCTTACCCTACTGTCTCCAACATTTGCTGCGTAAATCGTATTATTAATGACAAGAATACACACCGCGGTAGAACCATCCTTCCATGAAGGGCTCCTGGAGAATGAAAAAAGTGAAAGGAAATCAAAGTTGATGTTATGGATGTGTTTAATCAAATTTAAAAAAGCTTAACAGCAAAATCCAGGTACGTAAATAAATAAATAAATAAATACACACACACACACACACACATATATATATATATATATATATATATATATTTACATACAGATGTGTGTGTACACATAGCACTCGCCCATGTGTTAAAATTTCAATTGTGGAAGAAATATATTGATAACGATGAAATTAGAACGAACATTTTCTTAGTAAGGTATCCCAAATGTAAACTACAGTATATTTCGGATAATCGCAATGCCTCGGTTGCACGCAAAAAACTGCAATTAAACTAAATTGCGTTTAACCGAAAATGCTCTTCCCTCTAATTTTGAACGGGCTGACCTCATTAAAAAGCATTTGTTTTTTGTCCTTTTATCGTTTTTCGTGTTTTTTCAATGTACTACATGTATAAAAGTTTAATTCGACTTGAAAAGGATGTGAGCACAGTTTGCTTTCTGGACTTTGCTAAGTTCTGGTGAACAATGTCCTCCGCCTAGGAAGATATTAGCGCTCAGGACTTTGAAATTCCAAAGGATTTGTGGCTTTTGCACAATATTTACCTGAAA
>RDPX01000092.1:138122-150388 GCA_003991215.1 Morbakka virulenta | reverse complement strand
GAAGTGAGAATTTGTCCCTATTGCTATTGGAGCTCTGGGATTTGTGACCAAAGGATTTAAAAGTGGGTTGAAAAGCTTGGGATTCACTGCAACTTAGGAGTACTTCAAAAGACAACGTTGTTGGGAACAGCCAGGATTTTGCGAAAAGTACTGGAGTTTTGAGAAAGAAAATGCTGGTAGCCCATGTTATGACCCGCCTGTCAGCATAGAACTCGGCAATAAAAACAGCCAGACACAAAATGTGAAAAAAGATGATAATAATAATAGTAATAAAAAATATGCCAATTATAAATAATAATAATAATAATCAATAATAGTAACAAAAATAATCATAATAATAATGGTAAGACTGCGTGGATAGTTCCAGGTCAAGGAGCCAGTTCATTCCGTTGTCTTTAAAAGGGAGAAGAAGAAAGAACTGATACAGAATTGGCATGAAAAAAAGGCTTGACAGTCAATATGTAAGAGATAAAGATGATGTGAAATGGAATGATACACAGTTATTGTTGAGAAAAGAAGACCTCTAAATTCCCACAGAAGCTCGGGTTTATAGGGCTAAGGAACAATCGTTGAGAACTGATTACTTAAAATAGGGGAAACTGTCATGCACATCCTCAGCGAATGTAGCAAGGTATATTCCCTGGGTATTATGTGGTAGAACTGGCCTAGAAAGAGCGAATGCATGGTACAGTCAAACGCCTGAAAAATTAAGTGTAAATGGCAACTATAATTTCTTGTGGGATTTCATGATCCAATGTGATGAGAATGTGGTTGACAAAAAGACAGATACTGTGTTCATCGACAAAATAGAAATACAAAAATTTAAAAGACGAGGTCATTAGGCTTTGGAATTTTGAAATAAAGCTGGGGCTACCCCAGTTATGATTGGAGGACTAGGCGCTGGGTCCAAGGACTGTAGAAACCATCTTAAAGAAAACATTTTTAAAAGTTATCGGTCGATGGAAGTAATACAAAAAACAACACTGTTTGGTACTGCAAAGATTCTGAGGAAGATCCTCTCAATTTGAAAGAAAGTATAGAGAAAATCTAAAAGCTTCGATATCTTGTTTGCTTTTGGATGTAGTCCAGTTGGAATATATATCGTGTTAATAGAAAAAAAACCCACCCCCAAACAACAACTAACATGTCCTGTGTATTGATATTAAGAGGTTACCTTTTGGCACAACTACCTTAATGTCACCCTTAAGCAAAGTGTAGCACCTGTCAGCTCTTCCTGGTGGCAAGAAGTACCAAGTTGACGTTCGGCGAGGGTAAGTCCGACTCATGGCCAGTGGTATCTGAAAATATCGAGTTGGTGTCTGAAGCAGGATAACACTACCTCTGAGGAATCATGAAACTCTCTTCTGCCGTGGTGAAGGCAACATGATAGTGGTGGTCCATCGATAAACACAGAAAAACCTTACAAAAACCAACTAATTTATATGATGATGGAAAATAATATTCAACCATTCAACAATAACGGCGCTAAAGGGACTGGATGTACTACTGAAGGTAGGACGCCTGGCAGGTGGGGTGCATGTGAAAACCCAGGCTTCCCATGGTTGTTGTTCCACTGCTGGCAAGCCAAAACCATCCAGGGCTTAAAGTATATCGTAACGGGGGAGTGCAAAAACGAACAGAGGTTCCAGGTGGAAGACGGAGGTGGTTAAATAATCACAATAGGTTGGCATTGGAATGCTAACTTGTGGCACAACTAATTGGTGGAAGATGGATTCGAAAACGGGCTTATGCGTTGTGGGCGAAGAAAGTGATGTTTGAAGAAGTCAAGAACGGTTGATGTGTAAAATATGTGTCCTGCGGAGGAAGAGCTGGTTTACGGTCATTGAAATAGTAGAGATGAAAAGAGCTGTCAACAGGAGGATTCAAGGCGCAAATGATGATGCGAGTACGGCTGGGCATGTGTCAGTCACAGATTGCGGTGATGTTGGGGGAGAGGTACAGGGTACTGCAGGTGAATGCCAAGACAGAACTGCCGATAACAACAACTACGAACAGGGATGGGACGAAACCCTTTATAGAGTGTTTCAAATTCCTGATGAGCTGGAAGACGGAAAACAAGAGATTCTGTGCCGATTGACTTAAGTGTATAACAAGACGATTGAACCACTCAGCATGCGGTACTGCGATAAGAAAAAGCAGAAACTGTGACAAGCAAGGCAAACAACACGCTAAAGTAAGTACGAGCGGAGAGTGTTACAGGGATACATGATCTGATAAGAGCAACAACAGATTTCTGGTCTGCGTTAAGGAGTGAATCAGTGTAACACAACTCAGAAGCAGAATGGTTAGGTTTGTTGATGGACGAACTAATCAAAGTGTCCAAACAAGAACCCATTGTGATTGAGAAGGCAAATATTGAAACCAAAACTAGTGAACTGCCTAAATGGAAGCCCCCCCTTCCCCGACCCTGACGGCATTCAAGGGTTTTGGTTGAAAAGGTTCACTATGTTGTACGATGCGCTGGCAGTATATCCTAATACGTTTGTGGAAGAAGGCTCTGTTGCCGAATGACTGCTAGAAGGGAAGACTACTCTGGTGGTGAGGGATGCTGCAAAGTTTCCTTTGGAAAAGTAAACACACCTTCATGAGAACGGCCTGCTCCCTGTGGAGCAAAAAGGATGTCAAAAAGGGAGTCAAGGTACCAAGGATCATCTAGCCATCGATAAGATCATACTGAATATTGCTCGAATCGAAAAATTGTCCGCTGCATAGCTTGGATAGACTTCAAGGAAGCGTATGGTATAGTCACCCACTCGTGGGTCATAGAAACCCATCAAAAGTTCACAATCGCTGGCATTATACGTCAACTAATGGCCTCGTGCATGGAAAATCGGAAGTCAAATAGTGGCAAATAACGAGACCCTTGGAGATATTGATAACAGCAGAGGAATTTTTCAAGGTGAGTCATTTTCCACACTGCTGCTTGTTCTTTCTCGAATTCCCTTGACCATTGTACTGAGAAAAATCAACATGGGTTACAAGCTGGACCGGGAGCGAACAGAACTGAATTATCTTCTATTTATGGATAATATCAAGCTCTTTGCTAAGTAATAAAATTAGAGCGATTCCCTTGTACAAACAGTGGGTGTTGTAAGCTTAGATATTGGGATGGAATTTTGAATCTTCAAGTGTGCAGCCTTGACGTTATTGCGAGGGACGGTAGCGGAGAGTAGATGCATAAAGCTCCCAGATTGTGAAAGGTTCCCAGACCCAGGAAGAGGTGCTTACACATATCTGGGAGTCTTAGAACTTGATG
Source organism: Morbakka virulenta (assembly GCA_003991215.1). Classification (NCBI taxonomy): domain Eukaryota; kingdom Metazoa; phylum Cnidaria; class Cubozoa; order Carybdeida; family Carukiidae; genus Morbakka; species Morbakka virulenta. The sequence continues at coordinate 147,111 of RDPX01000092.1, read as the reverse complement.
AAATTATAGCTAAGCCGATGAAAGAAAAGGTACAGGGTATCTATCTTAATACCTGGGCTGCTGCCTGTATTCGATAGAGTGCAGCGGTGATTGAATGGAATCAGGATAACATCGAAGAAGTGGACAGGAAGATAAGGAGTATCTTGCATACCTACAAGTCACTTCATCCAAACGCTATGTCACCGGGCTATATATGACAAGGAAAGCAGGGGGTACAGGCTAGTAAAAAGTGCTCACTAGACTTCTATCTTGTTGCAGCATGACGCAAACGATTTGGATCTTAAGAAGGTAACCATCGAAGGCAATGCTGAGTACAAGCAGGGTTAGAGAGGGGAAAATCTCAGAGTAGGAGGAGTAAAGAGTTACATGGTCTGTTTGTCAGGAGACTGAGGCATTGAAAACTGCTGAGTCTTAAACTTGATTTGTGAGCCGGGGTTTGAGGAGGGTAGGACCACAAGACCAGGAGCTAGCAACAAACTCCATCAGGAAGAATTACAAAACATCAGATACGAACAAATGTCGACTGTGCGGGAAAAGCATTGAGAATGTGACCAACATAGTCAGTGTGTGTGAGATGCTATCACAAGGTGTGTATGAACGCTGCCATGACAATGTGTCGGTATGTTTATTGGTCATTGTACCAATTGTATTACTTTGGAAGGTGTAAGAAGTGGTACGAACACAAACTGGAGAGAGTCACTGAAAATGATAGAGCAAAGATCCTTTGGGAATTTTGGATCCATAACGACCGGTATGTCAAGCATAGGGGTCCAGACATGACATTAGTTTTAAAAGAAACCAAATAATGCTTGCTCTGCTAAGATCTCTCACCATAGGGTGCCTTAGTGCGTCCCTGAGGTGAGAGTGAACTCCGTAGTCGCACCTCAGCGCCACGTTAATGTGGGTGTTCCGTCAGGGTCATGGGGCAGGGTGGACATGACATCAGTCATGACAAAAGCGGCACGGGCAAAAGTGACCGGTGCAATATCAAAACTAGTTCTCGACATCCTCACTCGAGAGGAGTCGTAGACTAGACTGGGCCGGCTGGTGAGTCGTAAAATATTTTAGGCGGAAGAAAACTCTGATTCCAAACCAGGGCAGATGGAGTTCTTGAGAGTGCTGTGCACTCCAATCGTCTAAGGGAAGAAACCCCGACAGAAAATCAACCCCCTTCAGTCTTAAAGGTTTGGCATTGGGCCAATCACTCGATCCCGGAAAAAAGCCTGATTCCAGAAACCACAAACACTCAAACTAATGCACAACCCCTTGGAGCGGCAATGGTTCCTGACCTCGAAGGGGAAGGGAACAGGGCGCGCTTGCGTGAAAGCCGTGAGGAAACTCAAGAGCCGATTACACAACTCGTCAATCAAAGAACCAAATTCGCCATTGGTAACTGGAATGTCAGAACCATGTACGCCACTGGAAAAGCCGCTCAGATCACCAGGGAGATGCATAAAGCACAGACCGAAATTCTAGGGATCAGTGAGAGCAGATGGACTGGTTCTGGCAAGACAAAGCTAACTACTGGCAAGACCGTCCCGTACTCAGGTAGAGACGATGATGTCCACATGTTTGGAGTTGCCATCATCATGTCCAAAAGTGCAACTGTAGCACTCATAGACTAGTCGCCAGTCAGCGATAGGTTTATAAAAGCACGATTCTTCTCCAAACACATCAAGCTGACAGTTATCCATGCGTACTCACTAACCAATGAGGCTGATGGCGCTGACAAGGACAACTTTTATGAAAAGCTCACTGAGACTGTAGAACAAACACAAACATGACATGCTAGTAATAACAGGAGGCTTCAATATCAAAGTCGGTAGTGACTCAGAGCCCCACTATGAAGTGATGGGAAGTCATGGTACAGGAGAACGGCATGAGAATAGCGAGAGGCTATTTTGCACCTTGAATGAATTAGTTATCACAGGCACACTCTTTCCACACAAGATGATCCATAAACTGACATGCTTGTCACCAGACGGTAACACAACCAACCAGATCGACAACACTCTAATGAAAAGAAAATTCAGATCATCAATCCTAGACACCTGAGCCAACAGGGGTCCAGATATAGACAGCGACCTCTACTTGGTGAAGACCACCATCAGATTGAAACTGAAGAGAGTACCAGGGATGAACAAAGGCGGACTAGGTACGACACCGATAAACTGAAGAAAGAAGAAATCCGGAGACACTTCTGCCTGAATCTTAGTAACTAGTACCAAGCGCTAGAGGTGAAGGTACCAGACCTGCGAGAAGGCAGTGACTTCATTGAAACACTAAATGGCAGGATGGAGAAAGCATATAATGACACTGCAAAAGAGGTGCTAGGGCACAAAATGAAGAAAGCCAAACCCAGGATCAGTCAGGAAACCTGGAAACTTGTTGACCAGAGGAAAGAGATGCACCTCAAATCGAAGGAACTAGATTAGAGAGACTGAAGAAGGGACACAGGACAGAATACGGGAGAAAAGACAAAGATGAAGTCTGGAGACTGGAGAGGACACCAGTAAGATGAATGAGAGGCCTCATTGTCAAGCTACCGAAGAAAGGAGACGTGAAGAACTGTAAGAACTGGCGTGGCATTACTCTGCTCCCAGTCGTTAGCAAAATACTGGGACGAATCCTGGTCGGCAGGATTAAGAGTGGCGTAGACAGGAGACTGAGGAAGGCACAGGCAAGCTACAAAACAGCACCACTGACCACATCTTAATTTTGCGAAACATTATTGAGCAGTCCAACAAATGGCAAGCTCCACTGTTTATCAACTTTGTCGATTTTGAAAAAGCTTTTGACTGAGTTCACAGAGAGACCCTTTGGACTATAATGAAGATGTACTGGATACGCACGAAGATCAATGCAGTAGTGAAAGTCTTACATGACAACTTTGAAAGCGCAGTCATTGACGAGAACGACAGCACAGACTGGTTCAAGATCAAGACTGGGCTGAAACAGGAGTGCAACATGTCTGGTTTCCTCTCCCTACTCGTCATTGACTGGATCATGAGAAGGACTGCGGGAAATGGAGAGAATGGCATCAGGTGGAAGTTCAAAACGAAGCTAGACGATCTTGACTTTGCCGACGACATAGCACTGCTCTCACCAACAAAACAGCAGATACAGCAGAAGACTAACCGACGGTTAGAGAACTGAGAGCGTACAGGCCTTACGGTAAACACTGAGAAATGCAAGGACCTCAGAATGAACGCCAGAAATTATGATCACATTACAATGAATGGAGTATCAGTGGAAGACGTCGATAGATTTGTATACCTAGGAGCGTACGTCTCCAACGTCGGAGGTGGCACCATCGACCTGGAAAACAGACTAGTCAGAGCACGAGCTGCGTTTGTCTGTCTCCAGAACATCTGGGCGTCTAACAACATAAGCTATAACACCAAGCTGAGGCTGTTTAGAACTCTGATAACAACCGTCCTGATGTATGGCTGCAAAGCATGGAAGATGACCAAAGGAGCCGACAAGAAACTGGACATCTTTCGGACCAAATGCCTGGGGCGAATTCTGAGGATACGGTGGCAGGAGCACACATCAAACAAACACGTTGTATTGGAAAGGAAGCGAGATTACGAGTGGCATGTTATATGGCAAAGTCGACCAACAGATGGATCAGAGCAGCATGGAGAAGTGAGGAGAATAAAGAAGAAAACGCTATTGTGTCTGAATCGATATCAACAATGGACGAGGTTCGAGTTAGGCAGCGTTCTGAAGATGACTTGATGCGACTGGACGAAGAGGTGATTGACGAGGCGACAGAATATAAAGCGACATGGCGGAAAGTGAAGATCAGTTTGCAGAAAGCTACAGAGTCCAAGAGGATCGAAACCTACAAGACGAAGGAACAGCAGAACAGCAGAACAGAGAGAGAAATAAGAAGAATGTCATTCATGGTTAAACCAAAAATTACATAGTCGAAAGACGTCATCAATCATGACAATGCTGGAACAGACGGTGGAGATAAAATCATGGAAGGTATGGAGAGGATTGGCCGAAGATAAAAAATGCAGAGTTTGTCACGCGAGGGATGAAACCGTTGGACATATTATTGCTGGGTGTAAGGTCCTAGCACAAAGTGAATACCTAGCACGACACAACAGAGCTTTTATGATTGTGGCAGTCAACTGCGCTAAGGAGTATGAACTGATAGGCAATGACGTGGCATGGTACAAAGAGCGATGGAAACGAGTGACGGTGTTGGAGAATGAGCGAGGAAAACTTATTTGGGGTTTCGGATTCAATTTGCGAAAAACCACAACGGCAATGAGACCCGACCTGATATTAGAAGACAAAGAAAAGAATATGTAGATTTGCGATATGGCTTGTCCACAGCAACAACATATAGGAACAAAGCGATTGGACAAACTGACAATGTACAGGCAACTGGCCTTCGAAACAAGAGAGAGACGTGCAGGATACAATGTTATGATTGTGCCCTTGATAATTGGTGCTCTCGGTGGCGGAATGCGGCAATTCGTATGGAAAGACATGGAAATGATTTTCGACAGTAGTAATACGATACAAAGGACTATCTGCGAAATGCAGAAAACGACCCTTATGAACAGTGAGACCACAGCCAGAAAAGTAATATCTGGTCTCATTCAAGACATAGATAAATGATTTTATTTTATAGCAATTTTTTGTGCAATAGCAACTGCTCAAAGTGCGACACTTGTTTTCAATTGTAACTAGCAAATTTTGATTGTTATATTTTAGGGCTATTTTCTTGTAGTAGCTTTATCAAAAAATACCTCCACTACTACTACTACTACTACTACTACTACTACTACTACTACTACTACTACTAGTACTAATACTACTACTACTACAACAACAACTACTACTACTACTACAAATAATAATAATAATAATAATAATAATAATAATAATAATAATGAAGAAAGAACACAAAAAGAAGCCTTGTAGCCTAACAAACATAGAAAAGAATCACGCCAAGCCTTGAAGCACCAGTCATTAGTAAAGAAAATGTAATAAAACAGTGTAATAAATTCCTGAGCTGGAAAGCACTAGGTACTGATGAAATACAGGGATTTTGGATTAACAATTTACTAATATACATGAAAGGATAGCAGAGTAGCTGAATGAATGCTATCAGGACCAGGTGAAATACCCCAGTGTCTCACATTTGAGCAGACAGCCAAAAAGTCATATTAAAAGTCAATACTGTCTAAAATTATCGACCCATAACCTGCCTGCCAATGGTTTGGAAATCAATGGCAGATACTATTGCAGATAGCATCTATATGTGTATGGAATTAGAAAATATTTTCCCAGCGGAACAACAAGGTTGCAAAAGAGAAAGTAGAGCGACGAAAGACTAGCTGTTACTTGATAAGACAGTGCTGAAGGACTGTAAAAAGAGAGATACTAACCTTGCTATGACATGGGTCGATTAGAAAATGGCCTATGATTTTGTATCACATAGTTAGATAGTTGAATGTCTCAAAATGTTCGGCACTGCAGATAACGTAAATAAACTAATGAAAAATAGTATGAGAATGGAAACTGTCAATGACCTCAAACGGGAAGGTTTTGGGGAATGTAAAAATAAAAAAATAAAAAAAATAAAAAGCTTAATCACCTACTTTTTATGGATGATCTTAAGCTCTTCAGCAAGAATTACTATCAATTGGGTNAATAATAATAATAATAATAATAATAATAATAATAATAATAATGAAGAAAGAACACAAAAAGAAGCCTTGTAGCCTAACAAACATAGAAAAGAATCACGCCAAGCCTTGAAGCACTAGTCATTAGTAAAGAAAATGTAATAAAACATGGTAATAAATTCCTGAGCTGGAAAGCACTAGGTACTGAAAAAATACAGGGATTTTGGATTAACAATTTACTAATATTCATGAAAGGATAGCAGAGCAGCTGAATGAATGCTATCAGGACCAGGTGAAATACCCCAGTGTCTCACATTTGAGCAGACAGCCAAAAAGTCATATTAAAAGTCAGTACTGTCTAAAATTATCGACCCATAACCTGCCTGCCAATAGTTTGGAAATCAATGGCAGATACTATTGCAGATAGCATCTATATGTGTATGGAAATAGAAAATATTTTCCCAGCGGAACAACAAGGTTGCAAAAGAGAAAGTAGAGCGACGAAAGACTAGCTGTTACTTGATAAGACAGTGCTGAAGGACTGTAAAAAGAGAGATACTAACCTTGCTATGACATGGGTCGATTAGAAAATGGCCTATGATTTTGTATCACATAGTTGGATAGTTGAATGTCTCAAAATGTTCGGCACTGCAGATAACGTAAATAAACTAATGAAAAATAGTATGAGAATGGAAACTGTCAATGACCTCAAACGGGAAGGTTTTGGGGAATGTAAAAATAGAAAAATAAAAAAAATAAAAAGCTTAATCACCTACTTTTTATGGATGATCTTAAGCTCTTCAGCAAGAATTACTATCAATTGGGTTCGTTGACGGATAGTGTGCATGTGTTTAGTGAAGATATAGGAATGGTATTTGAACTTAAGGAATGTGGAATCATCATACTGAAAAGGAAAGGGGGAGATCGTTGTTGAAAGTTGGTGAAAACGGCTACACTTATCTACATATTAATTGAGCTGGGTAAAGTTAAACTGAATGAGATGAATGATAAAGTGTGTGAGGAACATTAATGGAGACTGTCTTTTTCAAATAAGTCTAAATTAAACGCGAGGATTACGGTAACTGAAATTAATACTTGAGCAGGAGCAATACTGAGGCATGGAGCTGGTATTCGTGGGTGGAGAGAAATCCAATTAAGGCTCTGGATAGGAAAACAAGTCAGTATACGGAGCACTGCATCCAAGGAGTGGCATTGACAGGCTGTATTTGAGGAGAAGTGAGCGGACAGGGGGCTTATAAATGTAGAGTTTTGTATTAGACCATAAGAAAACAATCTAGGAATGTATGTCAAAGAATGTACTGAAAAGTTGAAAGAGGGTGCGAGGGTAGCTGGGGCAATTGAGACAGAAGGAGCTAAACCAAAAAGAGTTTGAGTGAAAAAGAAATGTTGAAACCAAAAGGAAATGGACGGTTAAAAGCATGTATAGCCAGTTTGTGAGAGATATGCCTACTCAAGTAAACAACGAAAATCCCTGGGACTGGTAAATTCTGAAAAGCAACCTGAAGGTAGTAACTAAAGCATTAGTGTTTGCTGCACAAGAACAAGCATCAAGAGCAAATCACATAAAGCATAAGATTGACAATAGTTCAGACAAACCATTGTCTAGAACGTGTGGGGAAAAAGTGAGGCTACCTATCACATTGGTTGTGAGTGTAAAAAAAACAGGAATTCAAGAGGAAAAACCAACAGGAATACAAGGGGGAAAATGATAATGCTGCAAAATAATATACTGGAAAATTTTGAAAAATATGCCCTTGAAAAAGGTGAAAAGTGGTACCAGGATAATCTAGAAGTAGCGATTCAAAACGAATCTGTTAAGATTCTTTGGGACTTTAACATGCAGCGTGTTAATCTCATTGATGCTCGTAGACCAGGCATTATCGTTGCAAATAGAACAGATAAAACATGTATTGTAGATGTTGAAGTCCCGGCTGACTGCACAGTGAAAGATAAAGAACAAAAAAAAAGGAAATTGGTAAAATGTCGAAAATAAAAAAAGGTTAAAGTGAATCCAATAATTGTTAGGGCATTAGACAGTATATCAAATAGTTTCAAGTCTTATGTCGAAAATATGGAAACAGATATGAAAGGTTAGCTTCATTCAAAAGACATCATTGGTTGGGCTTGTAGGTTATTAAGCAAAATGCTAGAAACATAAGGAAAGTAAATACTGGTTGCCTTTAGTTATTTGCTATAACTCCCCAATTAATTTATAGATAACGATCATTTCATCAACCAGCACCTAAAGCCAATTAAGAATTGTTTGTCTTTTCCCTAGTGCTTAAGCTGACAGCTCAGTTAACATAAAAATATGTATACCAGACATACATCCCCCATATTACATATTTTGTCCAAACATCATTTTTGATGCAACCAATCTTTATAATTAAGTACCTGAAATAGTCCATTGACGACTTGAAACCAAAATTCAATTCTCTCACGAAAATGTAGGAAAGCACGAAAAGTATTTCCCAAATCTATTAAGCCTAATAATCCCTCTTGACGATTAAAGAATGAATGTTTAAGTCTTTCAAAGCCTTGACATTCAACAAATTTAATACAAAGATATAATAATCCTCGTTCCTTCGCATTGAAATTTCAGCACTTAACTATAGACCAGTAGCCATTGTTCTTCACAATGAAGATCAATTTTTTTTCGCTGTCGAGCTTTTCATGGGCGATAAAACTTTCCTCCTTTTTTTAGATTTCGGCTGCGTAGCAAATAACTGACATTACTGATTCCGGGGATCAGCAATGGTTCACGGTTTTTCAGGATGTTTCTGTCTTCTCACGTTGGTTTTTCAAGCAAGATTTTTATTTCTCCTCATACATACAATTTTTCTCCCCGACGGTATCAAAACTGCTAGCAAAGAAATCATAAAACATAGTACGTAGCTTAAGTATCATAACGTTTTATCTTGACTTCTTGGGTAGACATGCAAGTTTGTTTTAAAGAATTCATTTGTACTCTTATATACCCTACTCTTAAGCCTGTTGCTAGTAAAACTTCTAATACTGGAATTTTGCGTACATAACAACATACCCTTTGAGCATGAAGACCACGTAGCGATTAAAATTTGCGACCGCAATAATATATGAATTCATGTCCACGATTCTCGTTCTCATGTGGATTATAACCTTTATTAAATATACCAATTTCATTAGTACAGTCATTTGTTGTAATTAATGAATTTAAAGATTATTCTAAGTTTCTTCCCACAATGGGTGTTGAATCAACTATCCTGTCAAGGTTCTAAATTTTAGCTTTACAGCGCTAGACATGTATTCTCAAAGTTTTGAAATCTTTTTAGCATTAT
>RDPX01000092.1:52638-94586 GCA_003991215.1 Morbakka virulenta | reverse complement strand
AAAGTACTGGCAAGTGAATATAGCACATTCCAGCATTGTGAAATGAAAGGTGATACTTAAGGTGTAATTACAACAGACTAAAAAATGGAGCCAGGAATCAAATGGTGGAGACTTAAAGAACCAAAAGTTGTAGGATGGTTCAAGAACGAGGTCAGAGAAAGACTTGGAGAGGTATTGCCAGTAAACTGGAAAAGAAAGGCAAAGGAAATTTGTACAGTGGCTAGCAAAGTGTTTGGTAAGACCACTGGTTGGCTAAAGAAGGAGAAAAACACTTGGTGGTGTAGGAAAGTATAAAGAAAAAGATGCAAACCTTCAGATGGTGGTACACAGATGGAGAAGAACAAGCTACAACAATGTGTAGGGAGGCAAAGAATAAGGTAAATTGAGTAGTGGCAAAAGTGAAAGGAGAACCATTTGATAAGATGTACTGCAATATGGAGACATGCAAAGGAATGAAATCTGTCTACAGACTGCCCAGGCAAAGAAACAAGAATGCACAAGACATACAGCAGGTTAAGAAAGATGAGAACATCACTGTTCTGAAGTCAGAACCAGAAATACTAGTAGTAGTTTCGTATGGCTTTGTTGTTTATATTTTCACTCCAGTTCTTTTGAGCCATTTAAAGTATTCCTGACTGCAGGAATGTATTGTTGTGTATCTGCCAGGGATCTTTGTCATTGGACAGGTTAGGACCCAGTGTTCTGTGTCCCGAGGGGCAATTTGACATTTGGGGCAAGTAGCAGACTCTTGCCATGGCCTCAAAGCCAAATTGTTACGATGTTGTTTTGGGCATGTCACTTAGGTAAATATTGAAGAGGGTTGGGGCTAAGACAGATCCTTGCGGTACTCCATTTTTTATCTTTCGTATCTTGCTCTCGTCTCTGCCGAGGCAGATGCTATAGTACCTCGTTCCTGTCATGTGTGATAGGAGGCAGAGCATCTTTCTGCATTTAATCATCTTGGCCAGTTTAAGTAGCAATCCTCCTCTCCATACGGTGTTGTATGCTGCTGATAGGTCTACGAAGGCCACACCTGTTTTCCTACGCTGCTTGTATCCTGCTTCTATATAGGATGTCAGGGCTAGTACCTGCTCTGTTGTGTTTCTTCCAGGTCTGAAACTGGCCTGCTCCAGCGGGATGTGCTTGTCTATTATTGGCATATTGCTTCCACTGTCTTGGGAATTTCCCTTTGTTTATTACGACCAGAAATACTACAGAGGTGGAAGGGGTATCTTGAAGACATGATGAATGCTGAGAGCCCTAAGAACATCTGAGAAAACAGTGGACCAGTTCAAGACCAAGATATTACACCAATTACATGAGAGGAAGCAAAAAAAGCACTTAGCAAATTAAAGAATGGTAAAGCAGTTGGTCCAAATGAAGTACTAGTAGAAGCCTGGAAACACCTTGGGGATTGCTGATATGAGTTCCTAACAGGCCTTGACACAGAGCAGATGCCAGAAAAGTGGAACAAAAGCACACTAGTTCCAATACACAGGAACAAAGGAGATGTGAGTTGCTCAAACTACACAGGAATAAAGTTGTTGAGTCACACCATGAAAGTTTGTGAAACAGTGATGGATAAGAGAGTCCAGGAAGAAATCAAAATCAGACCAGAACAGTTTGGTTTTATACCCAAGAAAAGCAAAACAGATGCCATCTTTGTGCTGTGAATGACAGCAAAGAAGAATTGGGAAGGCCAACAGGAGCTTCATTGTGTATTCATCAACCTCAAAAGGGCATTTGGCTGGGTACTGAAAGATGAAATATTGTATTGCATGAGAAGGAAAGGAGTGTCAGAAAAGTATGTCTGCTGCATTTAAGAAATGTACAGGGAATGTAGGATGGAGGTCAGATGTGCTGCAGAAAAGAAAAGAAGCATTCAGTATAAAAGTAGGATTGCATCAGGAATAAGCTCTGAGCTCACTACTCTTTACTGTGTGCTGACAGATGAGGGGGGGGAGAGGCCATGGAATATGATCTTTGCAGATGATATTGTGCTCCTGAATAAGGAGAATGGACAGATCAAGGAAAAAGCCAGAAGCATAGCAGAATGCACTGGAGAACAGAGAGTTGAAAGTAAGCTAGCAAAGTTATGGTAACTCTGCATAAACAAGAAAAGACACCACCAATCAAAATTGGTGATGATGACCTTCCAGAAGTTGATTATTTCAAGTACATTGGGTCCACCATTGAGGTAGAGATTGTGCTAAAGAAGTGGAGAAAAGAATCCAGGCAAGGTGGAGCAGGGTGGAGCAGCTGGCAGAACATGACTAGAATCTTGTGTGACACAGAGTATCCATCAAGATCAAAGAGAAGCTATACAAAATTGTGGTAAGGCCTGCCATGTTGTACAAACTGGAGAAAGCTCTTCTACCCATGAGTCTTGAGAAAAAAGATTAAAATGGCAGAAATGCATATACTTGGGCAGTCACTTGGAGTTAAAAGAAAGGATATGATTAGAAATGAAAGGATCAGGAGTACCATTAGGGGCTGTGAGATTGCAGGAAAATTGAGAAAGACATGGCAAGAGTGATATGGGGATATGCAAAGGAGGGAAAGGGAGCACATTGCTAAGAGTGCTAAACATAAAGTCAACTGGCAGGAGAAAACAGGGAAGGCCAAGAAGAAAATGGAGAGACTATGTGTGAGATAATATGATGAAAATTGACCGAGAAAGATGCACAGAATCAATGCAAATTTAAAAAGTCAATTCACTGTGCCAACCCCTGATGGTAAATGCAAAGGAAGAATAACATTGTGATTAATGCCAAATTCATGGTAAAAAGAAACCTGTTACCTCGAAAATACAAATGAGTTCACTTTGTCCAATGGAGATTGTTTATGAAGTGTGAATTTGATAGTACACAAAGGGGTTCATGGTTTAGTTATGGTAAACTACTATTTAGCTGACTTGACATATTGACTTGACATTGTCAAAAAGGAGATCTTCAGGGATGTAATTTAAGTTATGAACCAGAATTTCATAACTTTGGGTTAGGAGAAAGAATTTTATCATATAGAGCTAGAATTTCTGTTTTAGCCCCCATGTTTGACAAAAGACAAAAAGGCATAAATGGGGGCAAAAAGACCAGTGCAACTGAAACACTCTGCTCCTACATCACCTGAATTTGTGCCTCACCAACCCTTTGGGTTTACTGCTGATAAGCAGAATAACTGGGTACCAGGATTGTGCATACTACAAACATTATTAAAGGGCTTTTTACACTTTTAAATGACTACTCAAATTAAAGATTTTTAAATGTTTTGTTTAAAATCTATATGAAACTGTTGTTGAAATATCAAAGAACTTTAAAGTTAACTTTTCATTTGAAAAATATTCATTTTCAGCAAATTTTCTACTCCTTTTGGTCCATGAAAAATGTAAATTTTCGTCTGTGGTTTTCAGAGATTGAACTTGNCCAGTGCAACTGAAACACTCTGCTCCTACATCACCTGAATTTGTGCCTCACCAACCCTTTGGGTTTACTGCTGATAAGCAGAATAACTGGGTACCAGGATTGTGCATACTACAAACATTATTAAAGGGCTTTTTACACTTTTAAATGACTACTCAAATTAAAGATTTTTAAATGTTTTGTTTAAAATCTATATGAAATTGTTGTTGAAATATCAAAGAACTTTAAAGTTAACTTTTCATTTGAAAAATATTCATTTTCAGCAAATTTTCTACTCCTTTTGGTCCATGAAAAATGTAAATTTTCGTCTTGCTGACTTCTTGAATACATTTGGGTTATAATTGTAAATGCCATTTTAGGTGGTGATTATACCTCTTGTGTGATGCACATTGACCTATTTATAGATATACCTGACCCTCAACTCATTCAGTAAGATACAAATCTCTTTAAGCAATAAAACTCTTTGCATCCATTGGATCTTCTCTTCTCTACATTTTAGGTACAAAGCCTACTTAGTCCTTTATGACTCCAATTTCATAACTTGTATGTGTAAAAAAATAACATTTTGGACTTGAATAAATAATAGATCATAAAGACAATAAAAACTTTATTTACAGAACTGTCCATTTTTTAGAAAGGGTGTTTGATTTATTTGTAAACTTATAATGAAGTCTTTCACATCTCAAATAATTAAACTTCCAACGTATATATACATCACACTGGCCTGCTTGGATGAAGTTTTTATTTGATTATATTTGACACCTGTTTTGTAGGGGCCTTACTTAATTGCTTCCACTGGGTGTGATCACAGGAAATTGTGAGAAATATTTCAAAGAGGAAGATCATGTAAGTAAACTGTTGTGACTAAATTGTTATGGATGTGTTGAAGACTGTTGTCACTTTTCCTGTAACTTTAATAATAATAGCCATAAGTGACTGGAATTTTCTGGTGAATTGGCTATAAATAGATAGACAAGTTTCATTTTGGGCACTCGGGGATTCTCCCTGTTACTGCAACTACCATGCACACATTACATATGCACACAATAAGGTTGCTGCTCAGAAAATGGAGTCCTGAATCTTAATAAATCCTACTTTTTTCTTGACCTGTTCATATGTCACTAATAAACTTATTAACCTAGTCCAGGAAAGCAAAGCCAGGTTGATATTGTAACCTGAAAAGGCTGACCTCATTACAATGTTAACATAAAAAACGCTTTATTACTGTCTCAGAAAAAGCTGATGTTAATATTAATATTCAAGGAGCTGTGTGTGTCAGTACTTTGTGCAGTTGCACTGTAACCAAGATGTTCTGGGTTTAATTCCTTTGGTGGGGGAAAAGACTTACCAAACAATAAAGCTATTGGTTGACATCAGGAAAACTTCCAGCTAACAATTTTCTCAAGGCACAATGAATCCCCCTTAAAGTACACTGTCTGTGTGCAGCTACTGGGAAAATGATGTTAAAAACAAAAAGAGAAAACTATGTGCTACAAAAAGTCAGTGAGTCTTGTTACAACCCTGGATCAAAACTGAGCATAACACCTGACGTTGATTTTTAGCCAAAATTGTAAGCTTATCCTGAACAACGGAGTCGTGAAATTTAGGCACTCCTTACCACGTGGCAACCTTTTATGGCATCCAAGTATAACTTCCTTACTTCAACACGATTATTGTTATGGTCTATCATTTTCCCCTCTTCCATTTTACAATAATTCCTGTACCAACCGTTTCTGTTTCTTTGCTTCATTCTGCATTCAGTTTGAGCTTATGATCCAGGCAAAATTAAACCTGCCATATGCTACAGTCCTAATTATGCCTTAATGCCATCTTTATACTTCTGCATCTTCCATGCCTGGTCTTCAATTCCAACATATTCATACCTCAGTTAAGGGAACTCTGAACTTTTTATCTATCTTGTAAATTCATAAAAAGGCAAAATGGAGGGAAGCCATTTGATGCAACTGCAACTCTAAAAATGAGTGCAACACCTAACTTAAAGAGAAAAAGGATGTGACATAAAAGCTTGTCGCCTCATTGGCTAAATAACCCAATCAATGTTGTCAATTTCAAGTTGGTGCTCCCCGCAGGTTAAAATTTCACGTATGCAATCCAAAGAATTCGATTATCCTTGATGAGGATGATTCAGTCACCTTATTTTCTACAGCCAAGTACCTAGTGAATAACCTTTTCCTTCGAAAAAACAAATTTATAAACCAACAAAAGCTTTCTTGTTGGAAAAAATGGGCCCATCTGAAAATTGTTCATCATACCCTCCATTCGGTTTCCCTAGTCACATATTTGGGTTTTTGCGTTTTGTCATTTATGGGGAGAAACATTTAATTTTTTTAAGGTCGCCACCTTGTTACATTGTTTTCCCGGGTGATTTACACCTCCGTGGGTTGTTTATAATCATGACTGTTCGCGTTGGTAGTAAGGCTGGCTCCATGAATGGTTTAGGGTAACAATAAAATTAACCAACCCACCAAACCCAGTGGAAAAGGAAAGCCACCTTGCCTGTACTGTTTACACGTATGATCTCTGTCTGATATCACAAAAAATTACCTGGTAGTTTTGGTGGTGGAAGGTCTCCAAACAAATCCATCACAAACTCAACAACGCCAAATAAATGTGCTCTCTCATTTTCTGTAGACCGCGCTCATAGAAAAGGACTCGGTTTGAGAATACGATTGGTCAAAATGGCCATGTCCATGAAACACAACAAATGCAAACAACGTTGGACGTTAAAATCTTGTATTGTGTGGGAAACTCTTGAGTATTTTCACAGAAACACCAGAGATACGAAACGAAAACAAGCTGATGTCTCGTTTGCGTATCGGAGGGTTCTACGTGTCTAATGCGTTCCAGTAATTGATTTACTAAAACGCAAAAAATTTTCATAATTTATTCTCATCGACTTGGCCATTGTTTTTGTATAGGAAGACTATCACTTCCCATTCGTCTTTAAATGTGTCACCAACAATTTCTGGCTAAAGTTTCTGTTGGAACATGATTTTTAAGGATTTTCAGGCTAAGATAATGTTTTTCACGAGAGAAATATTTGAGAATTTTTTTTATATCAGCTATAGTTCTTTCGTGTTGTGTGAAGTCTTCCAGTTGTCATGAAATTGGTTTTACGAAATTTTTTAGTCGCCATACGTGGTGGTGTGCCCTCATTTAGGCGTAGTAAGTGTCCAAAAGAAGATAATCTTTCAAATATAAATGCACTCCAGGGTTTCATCCCACCAGGTCGATATAACTCTTTATTAAATAAGTAGTCAGAACAAGACTGAAAAACCTTGAGTCTATAAGCGCGAGCCTAGTATTTTATTTGTGCATGCAAAAGTGCATGAAGTGTCTAAAAATAACTAAGCATTTCCTGAGCAAAGAAGTGTCTATAAAGTGCTGAGCATTACTGAACAAAGAAGTGTCTTTTACGAAAAGATAAATCGTCCAAGAACAAGGAAAATACAAAGTTGTAGAAGCGCGGCAATACTTCCTTAATTGTTTTCTTTGGAATGCATCAATTACCCGTTGCAGTGCTTTCGTCGAAGTCCATAGCACTGAGTTGTATAAAAAATCACTTTCGAAATATGTTCTGAAGATTCTGAGTCTAATTCCTTGCTTCACATGTTTGCTGTTGGAAATATTCCCATCATTTTGTAAACATCAACAGAAGAGACTTGCTTCTGTTTATGTCCTATTCATACAAGTAAAGAACCAGGATATTTACATCTTTTCTGAGAGTTATTACGATTTCTAGTTATGTAAAATCGTTCAGTTTTGGTTTTGCTCACCATTAATTGAAATCTTCTTGTTTAGCCATTTCAGGAACGACTCTTTCAACTTGATTGATTTAGCTTTCATCAGACAGAAGGAAGGTCGTCATCATATTTTGGATCAATTTGGACTTTGTGCTGATCTCTTTCAGTTACACAATCAAGTGCTGACCACATAGGTTTTTGGTTTTCTTTCTCCTGAACTCGATTTGGTAAAGGTCTCAGCTTGTGCCAAGTAGAGGATGATTAGGAGGACGGTTAAACAACCCGCTTGACATATCCCAATAATTGTTTGTGTGTTTGGACCAGTGTGTTCACCAATTTTGACATTTCAGATGACATATTGATCAAAATATGCATAAAATTTAATTCACACTTTTAATAGTATCTTTTAGGATTGGCATCAGCTTAGGGTGAGGCAGCGTGGAAACATTTTGACATAAATAAAAGCACCAGAAAGGTGTCATAGTTGTTGGATGTGATAGATTTTTCTCACATTATTTTGATTGCAAACATCTGTTCCTTTGTGGATTGATCACTCAGGTAGGCTGCTTGTGATGGTAGTGTTTGTAGTTTAAAACGAGCTCAGCAACATTTTATCAGAATAATGGTCAGTACTGTTCACAAAGTGAGCAACCTTATAATGGGTCGCACATTGATTCTAGCATTTTTTTGGGTGCTTTCCCAAGATGAATAAGTAGTCCTAAACGAAAGAACATATGGATAGCCTTCTGTTTCAGAGGCGTGATTGAGTAATTAAGACAAGTCTTTATAAATATTCACACTTAAAGAGTTCTGTTTGTAATTCGTTTGGGCAAAAGCTTTGTTGTTCTTAAGCTTGTTTTATGCTCATTGCACTTGGTCACTGGTGAATGGTGGGTTCATTTTCGCGGTTTGTGTAGGTTTAGTAACATTATCAAGCGAACATAGATCTTTGAGGAAATTGGTGATGATTGAAACCTGCTATTCTATGGAAGTTATCAGGTTGAAGTGGTTGTCCTAAATCTTTAAATGTTTTCGAGGTCCCTGAGACTTGATGTCTCCTGTCGCTTGGTAGTATTTGTATGAAACGTTTTTACATTTTTCTTTTTCCTTGAGCTCTTTATCAAGGATGCGTTCTGCTCAGCTTTTAACTGCTTCTTTATTTCTTTCAGTGTCTTGGACCTTTCCTTTTTTTAGCTTCAGTCTTGTGTCTTTGTCTCTGCTTTCTTCTGCACCATCCCTCAGCATAGGATATCCTATCACCATATCCATATCATATCCTCACCATCTCAGTTTCTTTCGTTTTCAGATAGTTCTTTAATCACTTGAAATGAAGGTTTCATGTTGGATTCTATTGTTTCAAGGACCAATTTTGCAGTTTTCTTACAGACGCTAGCGATGTCATGCCACCTTGCATTTTGAGTGTTACTTTATATCAAAGTTAGTTTGTTATGTAGTTCTGTTGAATAGCTTTTTAGCATGGATGTATGTTACTACTTCAGTACTTCAGTAGGTTTGGAAATCTTGTTTCGACCTTTTATTTTCCACCAATTCAGTTTGATAAGAGTCTTCACAAGTTGGGATGGATAGGGCAATGTATAATCTTAAATTTTGAATCAGAATCTTGTGCAGGGACTTTGTAATAACATAATCAATCTGATTTCGGCATAGATTCCTTCGTGGCGTTCTATCAGAGGCAAGATGTTGATGGACTTTTTCTAGTAATGTCCATGTTGTGTGACGGGCTAGCTTGTGTTGGAACCTCGTATTGGCAAGGATTAGGTCATTTTCCTTTGCATATTCTAGAAGCTGTTCTCCAATGCTGTTAACATGCTCTTTCCCAATTTACCCATTTTTTGTTGATAACGTGTAAAGCTTGAGACAGTTTTGGCATTGAAATCATCAATCTCGAAAAGGAGATGTTTTTTTCTTGTGAGCAGATGTGAGCCTTTCTAGTTCATTGTGAAAATCGTCAGGTACCAGTAGCTGTTGTTAACGTTTTAATAGAGTTGTTGCATAGGCAACAATGATATTAGTACAGTGGGTTTCCTTTACCTGGATAGAAGCAGTGGAGATTCTTTCCGTGACTATTTTAAAACGTGGTTTCAACCCTTCTTCTTTTATAAAATCTTTTCCTATGTAGGAGTTGTCATCTTGAATAATAAACTTTGTGTGTTCTCTTTTCGTTTTGATGCGACAATGTGATGATTGATAGATCTTCTTCCACTATGTGAGTCTCCGTCAAACCAACTATTGGCAGGTCGTATTTCAAAGCATCTTAGTATATGGATTGTTATTTTGTTTCCTTTCAACACCCTTGAATACCCATTGCTGCAACATTTATACTTTTGACAAATATTGTCGGTAATTGAAATTTCCTCAAGAAAGAAGCCATTGACGCGACTGTCGTCACCAAAGTCGACTGAGGATTGCCAAGGTTACTATTAACGAATTGTCTTGTCATCCATTTTACCATTACATTTATTGTCTCCTTTCAACTGAAAACCTCTCGACAAGATCAGTTTGTATTAGAATATTTTGGCTTTTGAAATACAGGGACGAGCCATGTCCTCTCTATGGGTCAGGAAATAAATTTCGTTATATTAACATAAACAAAACAATCCATAATTGTCAAAAGGAGATTCCTTTGCTATGCTAACATATAATGAATCAGGCAGAAAAATTGACAAGCCTAAATTAAATTTGTTCCTTTTTAAAACCATAACAATGAGGACAAAATACTTAATCACAAAGAAAATTCCTGACGCCACCTTGAATTTAGGGAAGAGAAAAATTGGAATAAACTACTCTTGGATGCCTAATTTACAGCCATAACTGCTAATCAAACTTTATGGAAATAATCAGTTTCCTACTCTTTCCCTCCTCCCACCTCCCCCTACACTGTTTGGTTATTTGTTTTGCTTTTGTGCACCCTATCAACTGGAACTGTTTCAAAATATTTATTTAACGTTGACCCATTTTCCTAGGTTAACAAGGGTAATTTTCGGGTGTCATACCCGAGAGAAATTAAAGTTAATCCTAAAATAGGCGACATTTTACAAATAAAAATAGTTACTCAGTAATTAACATCATTTTATCTGATACCACTGGAAAAAACTAGTAGTTAAAGGTATATCCAATGTCTTTTTAATTTTTGTTTGTATAGTTATGTTTTTCAAGCTATAAAATCAGGGAACAACCCTGACAAGAAGTCTACAAAGTTGAAATCTGTACTTCCACCTTAACAAGCTGGCTTCAAGCCCAAGCAATACATTCATGATCATGTTTTCCTACTCACAAGATATATCGAAATCGATTTTAACAAGTGGAAGAAGGTTGATAGTGTTTTCAGTGACGTGTCTGCAGCTTTCTATACTATATCACTATTTGGATTTACCTTGAAATTGCTTTAAATCCCAAGCGAAGACATGGTCAGGTTGATAATGGATCTAATCACAGTCTTTTCACTGTCATTACTGGAAAAAACAAACGAAGCCCAGACATTGACCTGTTGAGTGCTACAAGGATCTATCCCTGCACCAGGTTTCTAACATCTACACCTATCGTATCCCCAAAAGCATGAGAAAAAAATTGTATATACGCTGAAGATAATGCCCTTCCTTCCTGCTTCTCCCAGCTTTCTTTCACAGAAACCATTGTACCGAAATACCTTGAAGTTCTCAATATAACGTCCTCAACTGGCGTTTGAAACTCAACAGCATCAATTTTGCCAGTAATAGTTTTCACTTGATGAAACGTCCCGCAAACTACGAGCTCAATACTCCAATCAACTGTAAAGGAATCTCATTTGATGCTTAACCAAAGTACCTTATATTACCCTGGATCACACTCACAAATGGTAGGCCATTTCACAACAAAGTTACTAAAATACTTGAAAGATGCAATCTCTTGAAGAAACTTGCAACATGCAAGTGGGAAGCCAACGTCATCGTCTTTCGAACCTGAGAATTGATCCTCTGCTTCTCGGTAAAAGAGTACAGTGCTGGATGACAATTCACACTGTTAAAAGCTAGGTAGTATCTTCAACGGATGCATAAGAGTTTTTAATGAATACATGAATTAACATCCACAGAGATTCTTCCAATACTCCACGGAATAGCACCACCAGTCTTCCGAAAGAGCAAACAGCTACTGACTCTTCGTAGTTGCTCAAAAGAACCTACAAAAATCCTCCATTACACAGTCGTGTCAAAGGATAAAACCTTTCAAGCATTAAAGTCTAGAGGACCATTTTCGAAACGAATAAAAGAAACAATAGATACGCAGAAAAAAAATTGAAGACTGGGCGGCATCAGGTCAGTATCTTTGTCAACACATTTACACACCGCTAACTAATCTTCTTGGTTTTGATATCAAACGTTATCAGGGGGTACTAATAAATCAACTGGAGCGTGGTTATTCAAACTCAACAGAACATTACCTTTTAAATTACTGTTCCTGAAGATTTTACGGTTTCACTTTTACATCTTTCTGTATCTCCTGATTTTTTTGTTGTCACTTGTTGAGAAGCCACATCATCGTAAGACTTTTAAATTTGATAAGGCTGACTGGAGTAGGTCATGAATTTTGTTTGATTTACAATAGTGTTTTGATTTCTGGGAAGTCCATTTGACTGTGTTTGATTTTCTCTATCCACTTGAGGGAAGGCAGCCCTTCCCCCAAGTGATCTCGCAAAAAAGGTCACCAATGGAGCGAGATCCATTGGTGACTTTTTGACCATAACTACTGAAGGTATTTTTAGGTTCATGGATAAGTCTGGTGAAATAAGCGATGTAGATCTGATAATTTCTAACTCATTTGACTACTTGTAGCATGGTGGCTTGTTGTATAAGCTTTCTGGTTATGTAATTGATAGAATGGTCTTTTGTATCATTCATATCTTTGCTCAAATAGTAAAAATGCTTTTCACACCATAAGGAACTTTGTATGGTGAGAAATCTGTCAAGTATGGATTGTATGAAGTCTCTACTCTTAGTCCAACATTCATTTTCCCTTAAATCGATGATCCTTCAAGTAATTTGCTTCGTACAGCAGCGTCATTGGTGATAACACTACCTTGTATTCTACCATTGGCTACAAGGGACCACAGCAGGAACAGACCAAATTAAGGTAGAGTTTGAGTCTGATTTTAAGGCTGTCAGAGAATGGAAAAAGAAGTGGAAGGGTTTATTCAATGCAGAAGAAAATGCAACTGATTCTTTTAATAATTGTAATAATTAAATAATAATTTAATAATTTAATAATGCAACTAATTCTTTTAATAAAAATTCGAAATCTAATTGTTAGGTTTGTAATTACCACTCTACTTACAAGCCTAAAGATTATCCTTCCCAATGAACCAGTTCCATTAATTTCTCATATAAACGGTTTTGTTTATGATGATTGCAACTCCTTTGCTATTTTTCAGTCTTAGATTTATAACGTGTTTCTATATTTGCATGTTTTTCGTATGCAAATACAATTGGTGATTGTGAAAACATAGACTTTTGGATCTTGCAACATGGTTTGATTATTCTCTTATTTTACTCTACTATGATCGCTTTAGTTTCCATTGAGCAATGTTATGGTATTGTGGTGTCATGATATCATGATCCACTTATTTGTTTAAAATCTGTGCCAGGTCAACTTGGAAACAGCCCTTTTTCACCTTTCTACCTTCGTCTTTTGTGTGATATCAAAGATAGTCATAAATAAGACAATGAGCTGGCATGAACGAAAAGGGTAGAATATCTTGTATTGAAGTTTGATTCAAGCGTTATTCATATGATTTAATAAAATAAAAAATGGACCTCAGACTGGAAGTACAGTATATTTTTATTAAATACTAATATATTTTCACAGGTATTTCCTCCAATCTGCAATATTAATTTTTAGTGTTGCTAGAGTTCTCTAAAATCTTTTTCTGTTTCTTGCTAATAATTTAATTCATCAGTTACACACTTTTTATATAGCTGCATGTATGCTACAACTTTTAATTACACCATGAATAAATTCTTTTCAACGTTTATGGATTGTTTGGTTTTTTCAAAACAGACTCTCATTTTTCTCCCAAGGGTAGGAATATTTACTCATAATTTCATGTTCGAATCATCATGGACCAATTAAATTTTCTACAATAAGTCTGCAAGTCTCCTGAATTCAAAAATTGACTTAAAAAAGAACAAACTATAGGAATCAAATGTTCTTTTTCAGTTTAACATAGTGTGAAGATTCAGAGAAATTGCTTACTCAATCAGCCAAAACAATTTCTTCATTTTAAACATTTTTGAATGCCTTCATATAAAAGATAAAATCCTTTCTTTTAGACAACTTAAACAATATCCAGTTAACACCCATTTTTTCTTCTGTGATACATCGTAAGTGAATCACACTGCATTAAATTAATCAACTGCTTGCAGGTACTGGTTTTCCAAATTTATGTAAAATAGACAACATATGTTTATATAGACTAGTTTAATTTAGTATAGAAATATTTTTGAAGGTGACAGCTTCGAAACATTGTCATTGCATTGAGACATACGTAGAGCATTCATGGTTATGTCAAATAGCTTCCAGGTTATAAAACTTTTATTACCCTGACAGACAAAGATAAATTCATAGTGCTGTACATATTGACTGACTAGGTGGAATTATATCTCTTTTTAACAGTGTTCGTGGCATTTTTAAAATTATATTGAGATCACCTAGTCACAAAGGACTATGAAAAGTAGAATTAAAAATGGTATATCAGATCAAATTGACATATTAAGACAGTATGTCATTGTCAAATAAAATGTCAAAAATATTGTGGTTAGTTTATGCCTTCAATAAATAATTGACCACCATTCTTTATGATAAAGCTATAAGGATAATAAATTGAAGGCTTGGCAAAAAAATAAGAAATGGTTGTTATTATCTTCGATTTTTTTCAAATCCTATTAATTAAATGAGCAGATTCCTAATTTGTAGGGTAAATCAAGATATTTTTGAGTTATGAAATAGTTATTAAATAATACAATAAGAATAATTAATCAGGAAAATTTTTGTGTAGAAAATTGATGGAAAGTGTTTCTTATTATAATCATGTAATATCAGATATTGACAAAAATACAAAACCCTCATAAATGACGGACAAAAATGTTACAAACGTAACTAGGTTATAGTTTTCAAAAACTAGCTGTTCTCCTGGGGGAAATCATCCGATATCTGCTGTTTTTGTTATGTTTTATTATAAATTTTCTGCTGTTTTATTGAACATTCTACAAGAGAAAAATGTTACATGAATATGAACACAAAGATAAGAGGAGGGGTTTTGTGTTGAACTCAAGGTTTCTTTCATTTAAAAAGAATATGCGGATGGTAATTTCATATCACTTTATTGGTAGGACCTTATAAATTTTATTGGCAGTTCTCAGGAGGTTGTGTAAAATCTGTATATGCGCTTGACTTTTATTAAATAAGGCAAGAACAAGTGTGCTGTTAAAAATTCAAATAGGACGGGTGTTGGTAGACTATATAATTCACTGGTTAGTAACTGTCTGTCAATGACACAATTATTGTTGTATTTGGTACAAAGTTAAAGAGAATATGTTGAATATTTTATTGAAATAGCTTTTGACAGCCATTAAAGGTCGCCATGTTGAATGTTATAAATGTCTGAAAACCAAGTTGATTATTAACACAACCTAAATAGACAAATTTTTGGAAGGGCATGCTATAAAATATGAAAGCTTTTGGAGTCATCATAACAGTAAGTTCTGATAAAGGCATACTTTGTTGTTTTCTCCTTAATTAATTTTTATTATCAGCGAAAAATTAAAACTTTTCTAACAAAAATTTTATTAATTTGTATGCAGTAAACATTGTGGCATAAACTCATTTCAATTAATCAAACCAACAACGCATATATCATTTCATTGATAATATATTTCGAGAAGGATTTTCTCATCATCAGATCTATAAGAATAAGAATAAGCTGTTTCAATATTCTTATAGATCTGGTGATGAGAAAATCCTTCTCGAAATATATTATCAATGAAATGATATATGCGTTGTTGGTTTGATTAATTAAAAGTGAATTTATTAGTCCTAACATTTTATTTAGTAACACGCAATGTCGACCACTGGAATATTTTACCTATAATTTCAAAGTATATTATCGTTAAAGTTGGAGTATTTAATGATGTAGAACATACAACATATTATATATAAGTAGATGATATCATCCTTTTTAAAAAATTTTAATGTACTACAAAAAGGAAAAAAGAATTAGCTTTAACTTTTCTTTAAAGAATATGGAAGTTGGAAAACATTTAATTTTTTATCATTGGTCAAAGCTGTTGCATTGTACAGTCGGATAAATAGGTTCAACTAACAAGAAATACTTTGCCCCATCAAAGGGCGTACGGTATTATCGTACAGTTATTTTATGTCATGTCCTCTTAAATTTCTTCTTTTACCCAGGCCGAATTTGTATTGTACTAATATCCTTATTGATCAGCCTTTTATTACTTCAATAATTCAAGATAAAATAATTATTTTTCTTGTCTTAAATCAGTTTGCAAACTGCTTATATATTTTTCTAGTAAAGTGCAACAACGTAATTTAAATTTAAAAGAATTTAGGTACAGAACTAGTTTCTGGTAACATACTTATTTACATCTCTTCAAGATCATGCTGAGAAAAGTTGGCAAAAGTTTATTTCAAAAATATTTTCTGAATAGCTCCACAAATCTTGAAATATGCCTAAATAGACTGTAAATCAATGAGTTTCTAACAAACAACATTGTTAAAACCAAATTACATTGATTGTTCCGTTAAGGATCGGAATTAAAAAATTGTCTTTTACGTTTGCCAAGCTAATACCTTTCCAAGACTGTCTTTTCGGGTTACGACATTATTACCTATGAAGAAGAAATTGACAACATATAAAAAAAGTGCACGAATTCACAGTGTTTTAAAGAACGCATTTTATGCATATCCAGTTATTGTCCTTAATGTTTTTCAGGTTAAAGGCGCTTTCATGTTATAAACCACATGACAACAAGATTTAATGTATTCAACAGACAAGAGAAAAATTTTTTGCGTACACTTTTTATCGATTAATTTACTTTTAGCCATTTAATAAGTTGCATAGCATTCGTCTTCCAGAAATAACCAAGTTGAGAAATACTGCATTTTTACCCTGCTAGAATTGCTTTCCTTCAAAGTTTCTTTCCCGTGAAAAAAAGAGCTAACAAATCCAGTAAAAACTAGTAATGAATCTAAAATTAGTTTTATTACTGTCATAATCCCGAAATAGGGAAGGGGAGGAATTGGGAGAGGCATGATCAAAATTGTTGAAAATTGCCCTTATGGAAGTATGCTGTCTTAATATTGTTGGGAAAATTGTTGTTTTCCTTGTTTCGAAAAGTGTGTTGACTTGTTACAGAGGGATTAAGGATTATTGTTTTTATTCTTCTTAGTTGATATGGTTTCAATTTCTATCATTCTGTTTCATACCAATTATTTTGAAGTCAAATAGTTTTAACAGCTTTATATGCCTGAGGAAAAGTCATTGTAAGAGGGTTAAAAAAGTAGTCCTTTTAAGGAAAACCGAAATAATGCACTTTCATCCACTCACTGGTACTACAAGTTTCCTACAGGAGAGAAAGAGTGTAAGTAAAATAAGGCTAACATTTCGCTTTTTAATATTACACTACCAATCTACTTGACTCCAAAGTTTCGTAAGTTCTGAGACATAAATTTTCTTTTCAAAACCAACCTGATATGCAATGGAGCCCATTAACAAAGTTCTATCCAGAAAATCATTTATTAACTTAAGTCAAGGTTTTTATACATTGTGCATGACTTACATGAAGCAAAAAAGAATATGCACAACAACGAACCTCTATTTCTTTAGGTTTTCAAAATAATACAGCAATTTCAAAACAATTATAATGTAATAAAATAAGATTTGTCTTTAAAACTGATACAAAACAGACAAATATTGATATTGTCGGCGGAAGTTTCAAATTTCATTTCAAAAATCCTTTGATAATACTTTTGTTAGGACGCTAGAATAAGAAAAGAATAAGAGGTTGTATTACAATATTTGTAATCTGCTGAATAAAACGATTGGCATTTAATACAAACCTAGCTTTATTCCTACAAAGCAAACGATATTACTAAAACGAAGACTTAGAAATAATATTCTAACCCTGCATCTTCTTTACGAAGCATAGAAATCCTTCCAATGAAATAAAACGTCTCTTACTTTTCTATCCTTATAAATATGACCTAATTTTTTTACTTCACGAGAATTGAATATGGCAGGTTCAGGTAATCTATTCACAAAAAATGACTTATAAAGTCATTTTATTCCTTTCACTCCAAGCAATAGTGAAACCCATTTCAGTTCTGAGGATTACTTTTCTTATTTCATTTTTACTTTCTATTTTTTATCTTTTCATTTATTTATTCTCTTTCTTCAACCAACTCTATCTCTAAAAACATTTCCTATTTCATTTACACTTTCTATACTTTTATCTTTTCATTTGTTTCTTTCTTTCTTCAACTAACTCTATCTCTAAAAATTATTTCCTATTTCATTTTTACTTTCTATGCTTTTATCTTTTCATTTGTTTCTTTCTTTCTTCAACTAACTCTATCTCTAAAAATTATTTCCTATTTCATTTTTACTTTCTATGCTTTTATCTTTTCATTTGTTTCTTTCTTTCTTCAACCAACTCTATCTCTAAAAACATTTCCTATTTCATTTACACTTTCTATACTTTTATCTTTTCATTTGTTTCTTTCTTTCTTCAACTAACTCTATCTCTAAAAATCATTTCCTATTTCATTTTTACTTTCTATGCTTTTATCTTTTCATTTGTTTCTTTCTTTCTTCAACCAACTCTATCTCTAAAAACATTTCCTATTTCATTTATACTTTCTATACTTTTATCTTTTCATTTGTTTCTTTCTTTCTTCAACCAACTCTATCTCTAAAAAACATTTCCTATTTCATTTTTACTGTCTATGCTTTTATCTTTTCATTTGTTTCTTTCTTTCTTCAACCAACTCTATCTCTAAAAACATTTCCTATTTCATTTTTACTTTCTATACTTTTATCTTTTCATTTGTTTCTTTCTTTCTTCAACCAACTCTTTCTCTAAAGCAAACTGAGTATTATGCCACTTAAAAGAGAGAAAAGAAATTGGGAGCAGTACTTTCAGGGAGGTGGCAGTGGTTCAGACAGGGATCCTCTCGCATGGTCACCTTTTCATGTAACCATTCAGTCAGAACTGCTTGAAAACACAATATTAGAAAGATCTATGAATACATAGATAGCAAATTCCTTGCAAAAGAACCGTAAAAGATCTAAAATATTTATTAATTGGACAGGAGCTAATAAGGATGATACGAAAAATATTTTTTATTGTTGGTCTAAGGAGAAGACAACAAAAGATAAAAGAAAGAAAAAAAGAGTCACAATGGAAATAAACAGAGCATGTTTATGTTAATTACACTGTAATCAGCCGATTATCAACTTATACTATCTCCTCTTCAGAGTAGTTTATTTTTTTCTCGAAATTGAACATGCAAAAGCCAACAGTTAAGAATAAAAACAGATCTATCACTTGGAATAGGTAACTGTATGTAGAAAATTATCCAAAAAAATACTTATTTTTTAATTGGAAGGACAAGACATATTGCAATATATTGTAAGATAATTACAGAGTTATTAGATAGTGATTATTTTGACCTAATCTTTCTTAAGATGTTAGAACATTAAGAGTAAATCAAGAGGTGATATACTGGTTATTTGACTCAAAGAGAAAATGGACTTAATTTTTACTATGATAGGTTTTTTTCTAGCTGATTATGTTTGAATACTGTTATCTGATTATGTTAAAAATTAAAATAAATATTCTGAAAGAAAAATAAATGTGTTTTGTTTTGGATCTACTCAAGCATCACTGGAAAGACGATTGTTGCTTAAAGCGACTTGGTGTTTTGTATTGCTCTGCCACAAGAGCTATCTAGAGTTAATTATTCTGAAGGGAGAATTAAAGTAATTATGGAGAGGTAGAGAGATAGACTGGTATCGTCCAATTGTTTTTTTAAGATGTCATGATGACAAACAGATAAATTCCTACTGATTCAAACTTTTCACCAAAGGATGAACAGAACCAATTGGGATAATTGCAGTACGAAGAAAATTAAAAATTCGATAATTTAATTCAGTAAAATTAATTAATAAGGTGATTAAAATTGCACATAGTTTTGCAAAATGCATGGTATTATATCACAGTGCAATAAAAGAGTAAGTTATATCAATTTTTATCAAACTTTTGCTCTGAATTCCTTTTACTGTTCTGACTAACTTGATTATAGTTAATATTGTAGAGATGTAAATGAAATAAATGCAAATGCAAAGAGGACTATACACATATAGCTTATTACTTGCATTTAAAGATATGACATTTACCAAAACAGCACACGTCAACACCATCAAACCACAAATTATCTTCTATAAATCTCAGTATTATTATGGCAGGGCAAAAAAGTACTTATAAGAAGATAAACTCCTAGGTAACACAGTACTGAAGGACGAAAACAATGGGATAGCAACGTTTACTAGTCAGCCTTATGGTGGCAACCTGTTTACTGTTGCCTGAACAGAAAACATATTCTTTTTTATACAAATTTGCAAAAGAGGTACTACACTGACTATTTTTTTCCTGCTTAATTCTCAATTTTAAATGGTATTACAGAAAAAAACCTACTTTTTAGAAAAGTAATGAAAATAATAATTGCTCTTCTTGGTGAAAGTGTAACTTCTCACCAAATAACATCAAATGTTTTATATTTAATTCGTCACAATAAAGTTTTAAGGTCACTGAAATGTAAAGAGCTAGAAGGAGTGTATAGATACAACGGGTAGACCAACCGTTACTAAGAACCCTGAACTGGTTACCTTTAGAGTTACCAAGGATGAATGAGGAATGAAGAGAGTTACGGGGAGTAGTTGTAAGAGGGATGAAACTTATGACAAAAGTAGAGTTTCTGTACTTACGAACATTGGCAGAGCATCGATGAGCTTTCATTATAAAATGTGACTCATTCAACAATCGTATAGGGCGGTACGAAGGAAGAACGGTCTGGGCTGCATAGGCCTTGTAAGTACTTAGAAAAAAGTCATACCTCGACGATGTTAAAAAGTTTCAGGGTTTCAAAAACCACAGTCCCAGATTAGAGTTTTGACATTTGATTCAGTCAACAAAAATTCATATATAAAGTAGGAGCACTTGATCAGTTGTGGCAACAATATTTCATACATTTTCTGGTTAAAGTTGCAAAAAAGCATTGAAAACTCTCTTTAAAAATGTAATTTTATAACCTGTAGAGATGGCTTTGATCCATAATTTTTAAACAAGATCTTGAGAAAAAGAAAGCCCAAGAAACATGACATCAAAGCTCTAAGGAACTTGAATGTCATTCACAGCGAATGATTGAAAGACTGGTTTTCTATGATGATTGATAGAAAGAAGCTTGATTTTCTGCGCATAAAAAGTTATCAGCCATTTCCTTCACTGCTCATATTTGCATCGCTCATATTGTTACGAGTATCCCCAAGAAGACTCCATCATTTTTTCTTTTTTGAAAAGGTGCTGTTTCCAGACAAGAAGGAATGGCAGTGTAGTGTCGTCAGCAAATATATCTACCATTGAATTGATACGAAAGGAAGATCAGTTATAAAGTGTTGAAATACAATCAGACATAATAAAAAGCCTCCAGAACCCTTAATGGAGTAACTACTGGAGAAGAAGCCATCCAGTATGGTTATTGCTACAATGGCATTGAAAAGGTTGCAATACGAGCATTGATTTACCCGACAAACCATATGCCCTGACCTTTAAGTGAAAGCAAATGTCAAACTTTAATAGAAACGTTTAAAATTTTAAAAACAATAACATCTACTGGTTAAAACCATCACGATCATGATGAATACGTTCAGTATTCAAGTTATAATAAGCCTGCTAGTCCATTATTCTTGATAACAGAAGGAAGTCAGTAACATACAGTGCTAACAGAAAGTCATACTGGTGGTCAGAAAAAGCGCAAGCAGAAACAAAAATTTTAGCAAGAAAGACATCGAAAACAGACTCAAAGACTTCACTAATTACATGTAAATGACTAATTGTTTGATACTGACTAAAATCAGAAAGTTCACCAATATCTCTAATGACTATAACAAATGATGGTATTTTCCAACAGGAGAAGAAACGTGCCTTATTTATACACTTGTTAAAAAGTGTAGAGACACTAGGTGAAGTTTCTCAACAACAGGTTTGTAGAACAGTGACTGACGGACAATTGAGTGCAAGTAAAGTATGAGTAATTTGAATTTCATAATGATATGAATCAGTATGTAATTGGAGCTCAAGTACATTGTGACTATTGTAATAGAGACTAGAATTAGCTGAAAATTTTTAGACGAAGAATGTGGCTTTACCTATAGAAGGTGTAAAGATTTTAGGTTACTTAAAGAGAGGAACGATAAAGCATTTGCTCTTTTGTAGTACTGAACTGGAAATGCCCCAAGTATCTCGTGATTCAACGTTTTGACGTAGACTAAGATACAAGTCATTTTCATATAGTTTTCTTTAGTCCTCCCAAAAATACCCTTACAACAATTACGAAGAATTGTGAAGAATTGTTTGCTCTGAGAAGAAATATCAGGCCTGCTAGATGATATTAGTGGTTGCGTTAAGCAATAGTAGCTGCAGGCGATGTTGAGAAGCAAAGAAACGACTGATATTCAAACTGAAATTTTCTACTCGGAGCAATAGCATTAAAGTCAGCTTGAAACGAAGTTAAGACTTTTAATGCTCAATGTTTAGCTTCAGATTTCTAAATGATATTGCAAGCAACATCAGGCAGAAAAGTCCAAATGTTGCTTACAATAGCATGCAGAAATCATAAAAGCCTTTTATCCTGCTTTCTCATAACTCTGAACAGGGTGCAATACAGTAGTGATTCCTAGCACCGTGACAGGCAAGAGAGGCAGAAAATGTTATCATATGATAAGAATGGGCTAGCAGAGGAGACTAATTCAGTAAACATATATTGGTGTTAGAGCTAAGGACGACATCCAGAGTTAAAGAATTTCGATCTCCTCTGCCAGAAAGTCTCGTTTGAGAGTCAATAAGTTGTGATAGATTTGTACCCCATCGTCATCATTGGTAAGGGAATGAACAAGTCAGTCATAATGATAAAAGTCCATACAAACAAAAATCTTGGCTGAGGAATCCCTTATAAGAGTTTCGGCAACTTTATCAAACATAAATTTGAGCACAAAACAATCTTAAAAGGATTAAGAGTGGTAAAGAAAGAAAAGGTAACTGTAACTGTGTATAGTCAAATAGTAAAAACAGGAAGCAAATAGACAGTTGATACTGATATTTAAAATCAGCATTTTAAGCTAAAAGTAACGTTACCATACACGGCAAGGTCACGTTTGTGGTGTAAGAAGTCCTTGCAGAAAGAACTGACTGTATTTTGGTCTCTTATGGGATTGCCCTTGGGAAACATTTTGATTTATTCTATAAACGTATTTTTGAATTTAATTAAAAAAGATGTATTACTGTTGTATGTAAATAAAGGTTATCTCTTTACAAACTGCAAAAATTTACTGATCTTGCTCTGCACTCACTGTTTTTCAAAGGCTTCTTTTCGTCACTCTTTACTTTTTTTTTGGTTTTAACGTCATTTTCCCCAACTGCACTAACCATTAACCCAAGGCTCTTCTAAGGTGTGGAAAATCAATTTTTAAAAGAGAATGCTTGGTGAGGTTTTTTCGCGAGTTTGCCTGGAAGCTGTTAACTTTATAAATATTCCATTTGTCACTTTCTTTGTCTTTAGTATTTGCTTTGATAGGATTTACTTTTATACAACAATTTTAACTTCTGTCATTGATATTCCTGGTTCCCCTTGCCTTCAAAAAGCTACTTTATATCGTCCTCAATTCACCATCTCCTTTCACAGTGGCACCTGTAAACATGTTCATTGTACTTNTTTCCCCAACTGCACTAACCATTAAGCCAAGGCTCTTCTAAGGTGTGGAAAATCAATTTTTAAAAGAGAATGCTTGGTGAGGTTTTTTCGCGAGTTTGCCTTGAAGCTGTTAACTTTATAAATATTCCATTTGTCACTTTCTTTGTCTTTAGCATTTGCTTTGATAGGATTTACTTTTATACAACAATTTTAACTTCTGTCATTGATATTCCTGGTTCCCCTTGCCTTCAAAAAGCTACTTCATATCGTCCTCAATTCACCATCTCCTTTCACAGCGGCACCTGTAAACATGTTCATTGTACTTGGTATGCTACGTATCAATGTTTTCACATATTCTCACTTTGAAGCAATAAGATGTCAGTTTCTTTGCAGTATTTTTACAGAATGTAGCTATTGTTTTGATCCTTTATTCAGATGATTATGCAATATATTAATATATTTTCTTTTTAGCTGTTGTCTACTTCTGTTATTAACCCTTTGACTACCATAAGGAATTGAGCAATGCAAAATAGACAATCTTCGGGTTTTTTGGACAATTTCTAATGCTTAAAATAATTTGGTCCCTTTTACTATGCATGCATGGTTACCGAGATACAGAGCGGGATACCAGTGTCCCTGTGGTAGACAAGGGATGCCGACCAGTAAGGATTGATAGACTGTAAGAAATAAACAAAACAAAAACTTAAGGCATATAAATGGTGCCTTGTAACTTCCTCGTGACACCCTTCACACTCACGGCTAGAGACAATGGTGTCACTGTGGTATGAAGAGGATACTGTTGCTTATGGTTCCTAATATTACAAGTTTCATAAATGGGCAATATTTGAAATTACGTGGAAGGTAACAGAAAATAATGTAGGCTTTCCAACCATTTGCAGATATTTTTCTACTCTTTTTTTTTCATGTTTGCATTTTCGTAATCTCTCAATCTTTACATCATACCTACCTGCTTTCATAAGTTCTTCAGTCATTTATCCTAACTGGATTTTCTTTGGCAAATTCAGGGAAGGTTCAGGGAATGACGGATATGAATAAACTACCATCATTTTGCATCAAAGTTTTTTCAAAATATTACAACATAACCAATGCAATCAATGAGGTACGATCAACGGCATTACCAATATTATAAGCAGCACTTGAAAATTCTCATGCGATATGAAACACAAAAACGGTTTCGTTCCTTTGTCATACAAAGTGTCACGCCACAATCTTCACACCTTGCAAAGGTACTTGATTCTTTGGCCTCATCGGCACAGTAATGACACCAAAGACGTGTTCAGAAACTCAGGAAGGTGCTGAGGTGCTGTACCAGGCTTTGCCAAAGCAGCGGAACGCCGTGATGGTCTTGATGCTTTGCAGTTTTCCTTTGGCGACTGCTGAATCTATCGATCAAAAACTGGGCAACAACGATTTTGAAATCTAACAATGTCAGTTGACACCGATTCAACATATTGAATACAATAAAGCTGTTGACGCAAGCAATATCCGTCAAGTCGAAAAATAAGCGCAAGTAATAAAGCACCTTTGATTTCCGATATCAACTCGGATAAATATCCTGTCACACCATCACATCTACACCACTCATGAAGCCCCACTTGATAGGCTTGCTCTTGATGTACTGCTTCATTGGATTTTTACCCATAAACTTTGTCATGTGTTCATCAATACACTGTCCCGCCGAGTCAGAAGCAGCTTCTCTGAAGGGATTGTTTAGTAATTCAAAAATTAAGCGTATCTTGTTACCTTTATCAGTTTTGTCAGCTGTGTCATTGTTTACAAAGTGCAGATTTTGCAGAATATCCTGAAAGCATTTGCGAGGCATGACATGCTTTATTCCTTCGTTTCCAACAAAAGAATCGCACTACCAATATATGTCGATTGAGGGAAACTTGTTTACCGACATGATGTATATGATTTCAAGGAAAGCCATCATTTCTTCCGAATCAGTCAAGAAGTTTCTTCCATTTTGTGCAGCATATAACGTAGACTGTACCAAAAGTAGACTTTCTAAGTTCTCCAGGTTTATCACTTTGGAAAAAACATCAAATGCTGTTGAGTTTTCAAGGAATTCTAGCAAAAAAGCCATTTCAAGAGTGCACTCATTTCGCTTGTGTTTTTTACTCTGATGTTTCCATTTCATGGCTTGAATGCCAGCTTTAACTTTTTTTCTGAACGGAGGTTTGTCAGTTTTGCCATGGCTGCTACCAGCGATGTGTATATGTCCATCTGGAGTGGTGAGTTCATGTGAATCGTCCTCAGGTTTTCCGCGTAGTGGTTCATCCGAAACAAATTCTGTATCAGAATCCTCCAACGAATTGTCCACACCATCCTCTTAGTCAGTTATGCAAAAACATCATCACTTAAAATTTCCTGCTCAATGCGCACATATTTTTTACCTCTGACTATCCATAACTACTGGTCAGTACAGCAGTTCAGCAGGATATAAGATGCAAGGAGACATACAACAAATCTTCCTGTTTGCTCAACTGCTCAACTTGCTTGCTATTTGCATCAGTCTCAGTTTGAATAAGCATATTGTTTATGATATCATTTTTACTCAAGATACAGCATTTATGTAGCTTGATAGCAGTAGGAGTAGTGTATGACTCATGTAACATTATAACCATGCAACAAGTATTCATAGGAAGATCTGTATACGTACTACTCGGTACACAGTATACAGGCATATTGTATACCCTTGTCTAACACAGGGACACTGGTGTCCCACAGTAAAACAATTGATTTATCTCATCAACAAAAATAGATTAAACATTAAAATTTAAAATATGTAATCTTTTAATAGTGCAAATACAATATTTAGCCTAGGATAATTATTTTTCTCGCATGAAGATAAATTACAAGCGGCTTATAGAACAATAGCAAAAACTCGCCCCAGTACCCCTTTTTGTAGACTCAATGTATTACTTTTACCCACTTATTTATCAAAATATTTTTGCCTTCTTTTGTAAATTAATGTTAACTAGATGTAAAAAGCAAAAATATTTGTAATATCTCTTTTATTTTGGGAACTGTGGCAAATCAAAATCCTGGGACACCAGTGTCCCATAGTAGTCAAAGGGTTAACTCAATATGGTTAGCCATGTATCGATAGCCTTAACAACCTACATAGCAAAATAACTCTTCTTCTTCTTCTTTATTTCTCGGCTGCTCCTTATTAAGGGTCGCCACAGTGGATCATACGCCTACATTTTCTGTGGTCTGATGACTTATGATCCGCATAACTTTGAGTTTGGCAGGTTCTTCTACAGCTGCATGTCCTTGTTGACACCAGCCACAGTTTTAACCGGTGTGCCTAGCCTTTGGCAATCCAATACCTATTCACAAGGCAGTGACAGATTTTTAACCCATTCCTGAGTGAGCAATTTGGTGAGTGTCGGGACGTGTCCACACTTAGGTGGACCCTGCACATTACACCTAACAGGGATCTCATCTTCCGGTAACAGAACATCAGGCTTCTACTCGCTAGTCAGAGCCTCGTTGGTTCAGAAGTCGCTGGACTTCCTATCTAGGACGCACCACGAGGATGTGAGGCTGAGTTGGTCGTAGAATGTGTCACAGACAAGCTACTTGGTTTCGCCTTTCACCCGGAGCCTGGTCTGTCCAAGACACAGTCATAGACTGGACTGAGCACTCTACGCCCCTTACACCCCACATAGCAAAATACCTCTAATCAATAGAAATCAAATTCTACTTTGACTGAGATTACTTTGCTCAAAATTAAAACCCATTAAGTATTGCAAGATTAAAAAAAGGAAGAGATAGACTAAGAGTATATTTTTTGACAAGAGGTTGAAGAGGTTGTTTACATAAGTAGTGAAGGTAGGAGACTGATTTCAGAAGAACTCTTTGCTATTAATCAACATTGGCCAACACGACTGAAGCTGGGATGCTAAAATCCTTCAAGAGAAATGTCAGCAATCTGTTGATTTTTGTTAATGCTGATTGTTACCTATGATAGATATCATGAAAGATCTCATTTGATTGACAGGTCATGACCTCGAGGTTGTTTATTGTTCAAAAAAATATTTTTCTTCATAAACAAATTAGTCAGTGATCATGATACTAAATTCGATTGAAATATACGCTGAACATTGAAATATGTAACAGGAAGATTTCCTGGATATTGTGGAGAATTTTGACATTATTCAGCTGAGGACTGGTTATCGACCTAATTTGGTCTTTCTTTTTTTTGTTAAACTATCGATTATTTGCTGCTATATACTTGCTTACAGTAAAAACCAGGTGT
The DNA here is from genome assembly GCA_003991215.1 of Morbakka virulenta. Lineage (NCBI taxonomy): Eukaryota > Metazoa > Cnidaria > Cubozoa > Carybdeida > Carukiidae > Morbakka > Morbakka virulenta. The sequence continues at coordinate 67,077 of RDPX01000092.1, read as the reverse complement.
GGGCTAGACTTTGTCAGCACCTATGAATGGTAAATTATTAAATATTTCGTATTAAGTACTGTATTATGACTATAAGCGAAACTTATACCCCAAAGAGGAGATACATTATAATAATTGCTCCTGATAGAGCTATTAAGTATTGTATCAGTAAAATATTAGTATTCGATAGATAAGTAAAATATTTATTTTTAACCACTGACTTGTAATTTCGTTGTAAATGTTATTTCAATCTTATATATATATATATATATATACATCTGTTGTTCAGTTGTTAGGAAAATCTTATTTGCTGTGGTTGTTCTGTTACTCTCTAAGTTGGTAACATAATTTATTTCTACTTTAAACTTTGTTGTGAATTTGCTTCTGTATCGATTTAAATTTTTTTTCTCTGTACCATTTTCCCTTCAATATTATGTAAGATTTATAAAGGGTGGACAAAAATATCTTAGTGGCGCGGTTTTTTTATGAGGACCTGTATATTGCATTCAAGGACAGAAACAAATCATCAATATTATTGGCAGTATTATGATCCAAAACTGCTTAGCATTTAAGTGCAGCAATAGGTTCTCAGAACTCTCTTGTGTACTTTTAAATTAGGCAATATTTCATTATTTCTTGACAAATACCCTGCCATTTCATTATTTCAATATTTATTATCATCGAACAAGTTACCCTAACTTCAACTTTTATTTTTATTTCTGTAAGAATTCTAATTTCTAAAAGACAACGTTTTTCATAACAAGTATTCAACCTTGTCACTGCAATGAGTTATAAAAAGCCAAGGAGAATATATTTAAAAATCAGTGTTGCTTAGCATGGAATGTAAATTGGGTAGCAAAATAACGTTTTCAAGTTCCATAAACACACAAAGTAAATAACTGAGACTTCGTTGATTTACTTGATTTTGTAGGCTTGGTATTATTCTTTCTTGCCGTCAGGCTTGGCATTTGATAAAACCACTTGTGCAGGTGAGTTAATATTCATTTTCAAGATTAGTTTAATTTTTAGTTGAAAAGACCATATTTAGTATGGAAGAAGTTTTTAGAATATTTGGAAAGAACCATCTCATTAAAGAGAAAGGGGAAACATTCTATGAAAAATCATCATGAACATATAAATACTTTAAAGAATTTATTTGAAAATATGGCCAAGATTGCAAGCAAAAAACTAGCCTTAGTAGGACTTAAAGCAAGGCCAATGAAGACTTCTTTGCAATTTGCTCAAAACAGAGTTCTTAAAGTACAGCAGTTTTATACTCAGTGATAGAACTGGACCTTGAAGAGACTGAAAAAGACAGATAGTCAGACAGACAGACAGATAGACAGAGTAAAATTAGACTGAGTATTCTATACTCCCGCTTACAACAAGCAAAGAGGATAAACAGAGTATAAATCGTATTGAGTTAAAATGAAAGGCAGCCCCTTCCTTAGTGTTTGAGTGAATGCTTAAACCATTGTAGTACCTGTAAGCCTAACGTACCAGGAAAGACAGCTGTTTAGCACATAAAAGAGTGATTGTCTTCGTAAAACTGGAGCTCTAATAGCCATTGCTGTTCATAAGATCACAATCTAATTGATGATATCAATGATGGGCAGCTGTGTTTTATAAGGCAGAATTCAAAGTCAAAATGCTAACTGTTGCAATCGATGCACAAAGCATAAAGATAAAAATTTGATTATTAGCACAAAAAAGCTAATATTTAATTGGTAAAAATCTCTTGCTGATGTTTTCTCAAATAATAGGGTGAAACACACTTATGACAAAAAGCTAAAGATAATGTCAAACATTCAATATTCAGTACCACTCAAAAATACTGCTTTTATTGCTTTTGCCAATGTATGAGAATTTTAAGTCAGATAATATATCTTTATGGTGGACAAGATAAGAACAAACTTTTGTCAACATAGATTGAAAACTTTGCAAGACATAAGAAATATGAAATATTTCAGTCGAATCCAAAGGATTTATCAGTTTTGGCAAGTAATTCACGCAGATGTATTTCATATTCAAAAAAAGTTACAAGAGCAGTACAACAAAGCTTTGAAATACAATTTTGTTTGTATGTTTCTATAGTTGTTTCATATTGGTTCCGACACATCTCATACCTTAATTTATTACCTTTCAAGCAATATGTTTATAATCCTGTACTTTATTTAGAAAATACTTCTTCATATCTTATACATAAATCAGTATTCTTATTACTAGAATCAAGCACTCGCAAGCGCAGTACAAAAGGTACATGAAAAGAGTAAACATTGATCAATAAAGTTATAAATTGGAAGACAATATTACAACTTGCATTCAGTTTGCCGTCTTTCTCTCTTCTTTCTCCCTTCTTTTCTTTCTTTCCATATATATAGATAACAAGGTAGATTAAGAGAAAGGCAGAGGGGGAGAGAGAAAGAGAGAGGGAAACAAAAAAGAAAGGGACAGAAACAGAGCAAGAGAGAAAAAGAGACAGAGACAGAGACAAAAAAGGAAAGGGATGAAAACATGAGAGACAGAATAATGTAACTCATGTAGTACTGTGTTAAGGTATTTCATTTTCGTTATTTCTTTTTGGAGTAAAATTTATTTATTTATTTTCAACGTACAGAAATTGTGCGCTACAAGTAATGAAACTTAATTGATGAAACCTATAATCTGAACCAATTAATGGCACGACATCTGTATAGAGAATACGAATAGTTATTGATTATCAAATCTTGAACCTAAAAATCATTGTATCTAGTCATAAAAAACTGAGTTGTGAGTAATAGAAATAGAAATTGTTATTGGTAGCTCATTGAATTTAAGCCCCTGTACATTGATTTTGTTGTCATCTGCTGTGTCAATTGATGTCTCAAGGCTAGGTTCTTATCGTATCCTTTGTGATAAACATCCTTCATTTGATTACGCCAACCCATCAACAGGCCTTTGATGTTGAATATCTCATCAAAATTTCCGTATATATTGCTAAACTTTCCACAAACTTTCTTACCATGCCAGGACCATCTCTTCGCAATAAACGCAGCGGGAAAATTTTAAATTTTGAAAGTAATATTTATAGGCTGCTTCAGACANTGCGCTACAAGTAATGAAACTTAATTGATGAAACCTATAATCTGAACCAATTAATGGCACGACATCTGTATAGAGAATACGAATAGTTATTGATTATCAAATCTTGAACCTAAAAATCATTGTATCTAGTCATAAAAAACTGAGTTGTGAGTAATAGAAATAGAAATTGTTATTGGTAGCTCATTGAATTTAAGCCCCTGTACATTGATTTTGTTGTCATCTGCTGTGTCAATTGATGTCTCAAGGCTAGGTTCTTATCGTATCCTTTGTGATAAACATCCTTCATTTGATTACGCCAACCCATCAACAGGCCTTTGATGTTGAATATCTCATCAAAATTTCCGTATATATTGCTAAACTTTCCACAAACTTTCTTACCATGCCAGGACCATCTCTTCGCAATAAACGCAGCGGGAAAATTTTAAATTTTGAAAGTAATATTTATAGGCTGCTTCAGACACTGATTAAAATCCAGTTTAATGAAACTATAGTTTATTATTTAATTTTTGTTTAATTCCAATTTAGTAGAAATTGCACTATGCTAGACGTAAAAGTGCAAGACCTAAATAGACATAAAGGTCTTGAACATTTAGGTTTGACTGGAAAAGTAACAGGCAAAAGTGGCAAAGGAAGACAAAGAATAACAAATTTAGTAAGACTGAACAGATGGACGATATGGAAAAAACAGGCCAGTATAAGTTTCTTAAGAACATCGTAGAGGAGAAATAAGTGACGAGCGACTATTGTTGATACCAGTTGCAGGAGTCCCCTACTACTTGCAGAACTTGCTTATCATCAAACCTTTCAATGTCGTCTTGAGTTCTTTTGTATAGATTATTATGAATAAATTTGAATAAATTATTATATGAGTACCAAAACATTTTTCTGTTTTCGTTTTTATAGATGAAATCTACAGAGTCCCATCCATAATTAATTTACAGACTAACACAATATTTCAAGGAGACCCAGGAAGCTCTCAAGTTGGAGTTATTGCCAATAATATATCATTTATACTCCAAAGTAACTTTACATTAGTTAAAACTGTTGATTCTCCATTTAAGGATATTTACTTTAAACAAATGGCATTCACAAAATCTGGTATTTACTATCTTCTCTCGTCCAGGGCTGTATATAAATACGTACCTACAGATAATATTTGGTCAGGAAAACTTTTAATAAAAATAAAAAACATTTCACCTTTGTCTTATGACAGCCATTCTCTGGTTGTAATGACCCACACAAAAAATATATTTTGTATTCCAAGACTTATAGTTAACAATTTAGCAGAAGTTAAACTATTTACCATTTCTAACAATTTTAAGGTCACTCAGATTGCTTGTGGATCTTCCTTCTGTTGGATCATAGGGGAGAATAATAGATTAGCTTTTCTTGATGTTAAGATAAAAAAAAATTCATGTAAAATGACTTTCATCGAAACAAAGTACAGATTTGACATTGTACGAACAAATAACGAAGGAGACACTATAGTTTACAATAGAACGGAAGGAAAAGTCTACAGGAGATATAATGTTCTCCAAACACCTTTTGGTGAAGGATGGGAGTTGTTATCAATGGTTGACAGAGTGGATGTTGTTACAGTAACGTCTGTGGCAGTATATCTTTCAAACATGGAAGGGTTATTCATTTCAATTGCAGGTTAGGAATTATTTCATTTCAGACATTTTTTCACTGCTATCTAATATCGTTTATGATAATTTGTAACTGTTATTGAAAAATTTTTATTGTAAAATATATCTTTCATTTAAATATTAGAAAAGTCGATCTGGCATTATTGTTTGCGACAGAACTCAAAAGTAGACAGCAATCTAGGGGGATGATGGCGTGGGTTTGTAAAGGTATTGAGCTCTCACATTTCGGGTAAGATATTTTCTTACTCCCAATGGCATAGTATTTCCATGTACTCTCTGTTAATAAAGTCTCACTTTTAACTACTATTCAGCTTATACAATTTTTTAAATCATAAACATATGTTCGTAACAATGAAATTGTGCACTTTTGCACGTAGCTACTTGCTTTGCAGAACTCAAGTTTGGTAACATGATTTGTAAGCAGCGTGATGTAGTAAGAAGAAAAAATCTTTTAGATCAAGGTCAGGATCACTTATTTGTTTAAAATAGAAATTAATTATTTTATAATTTAGTGGATATAAAATAGTTCATTAAGAATTATCAAATTGTTTTGTGAATTTAAATAGCTTTGTTTTCTTTATGAATTGCTATTTTGCTGAACATTTCTCTCAAACTCACCAAGGTGTAAAAAAAATCTTTATTATCTTGCCTTAGTGAATTCTGATACCATAACTGAGAATTAATTCTAATAGGAACCATTCCAAGCCTACTATTGTTGGATTATACAACTGCTGAAAGTCTTTTAGCATTAAAAACTAATTGAACAGTTTTGTATATAAGTCCCCAAGAGGTGCTTCCTCCAATTGTTTCTTAGTTCTAGGTCTAGAGCAAGTCTAAAAATTTAAAAACTCGCCTAAACTACTTTTTTTTCTCCTTGTGTATTTTCTATCTAAATTAATATGGTTATGAAGATGTCCTAGTATTAAATGAGCTGAACAAAAGAAATGTTGCACCTGTCATAGACGCCTATGCAACTATAATCTTTTTTAAAATGATTAGATTGTCATATATAGCACCAGATGCTGCTAGTCCAGCTTTGCTGTACACTGGCCTAGAAGTAACAGTGCTAAGTGGTTTACATAAAAGCAATACAAAATAATGTCATTTTTATGGTCATAAAAGCATACAAGGCATAAAGCGACAAAGCGTATGGAAGGGTGAAGAAAAAAAGTTGGGTCAAAACAGAAAAAATCTTAGAGTTGAGACATTAACGTTATATGATTTTTAAAAAGACGTTAAAAGACTAAGAGTTTCCCAAACCAGCTGTCAAAGGAGAAAAAACTACATTAATAGAAATAGTTATAACAACAAGGAGTAACAGCTACATAAGGATGAAAACGTTAAGAAAAATGAGATGCACGACATGCAGTCAACTGAGCTGAAACCAGAAAGGTATGTTTGTTGGGGCCCTCACTATACCAATACACATAGAAAAGACTAAGACAAGCCACATTTCGTTGATGACATAAAGGCTAAAAAAACCCAGCAGTATTTGGAACCAGCAAGTTACAAGCAGATCTCTAAACTCGATCAAAAGCATCAAGGTGAGATGAATAAAGATTTGTGTATTTGTGCAACAAGAATCTATACCATGTACTCTCTAGTTAGATACAAAAACCCCAAACTTTTTAGACAAAGACGTAGCTATGAATTGACCATAGATACCAGAAAAAGATCTGGAGGAAATCCAAAATCAAGCAGCCTCGTTGATGGGCATTCCTTAAGTGACAAGCTACCTTGGTAGAATTAATATTAGAATGATTATGGATATATGTTTGAGAGAGATAAGGACTTGGTTTTCAATTGAACGATATAAGTTGCTTTTTCAGCGCAACGAACGAAGCCAGCAACTTCCTTCTCCACTGTCTGTCAGTGCAAAGGTCAGTTACAAATTCGCCCGCCAATTTGACTTGCTCCTGATAGGTTGCCTTGTGGCAAAGGTCAGAGTACAAGGTAGCATCATCAGTTTAAATGTTATGAACTGTAGCAATTTATCAGGAAGAGAATTGATGTAAAAAAGGAAGAGATTTAGATCAAGGACAAAATCGTTAGTAACGCAGGCATTAATGAAAAACTCATCAGATCTAATTCCATCCAATATAACACCCTTTTTACGATCTGAGAAAAAGGAGTGAAGAATTCCAGATATTTTTACACATACAAGAAACAGGACGTTAACGAAGGAATATAGCGTGCCACACCTCATCAAAAGCCTTTAAAATATCCTGAGCAAAAGCTTTTTCTTTATCAGACGTATTAACAAACTTACACGCAGATTTTGCACAGTCAATTTGAGTACAGTCAGATGGTCATCAGTGGAGTGAGATTCTCCAAATCCATACTGAACATCAATAAAAAGACTTAAGTTCGTTCTACAGACGTTTACCTGGGCATAGATTAAAAGTCTTTTAAATACTACACTAACAAAAGAAAGTATACATATAGGTCGATATTTTATAGGATCAGATAGATTACCTGTTTTTAAAGACAGAGAGAACACTAGAAATCTTCCATAAAGAAGAACACCAAGACTTCTATAGGTAATGATTGAAAAGTTTGGATAGCAAGCAAGAAAGCTCAGAAACTCTTTCTAAACAAATACACGAATTTAATCTAGACTAGGAGTTTATGTGAGGCATCTTGGTCTAAGCAGGGGGGCTTTGATAGGGATGAGTGAAGAACAAATTGCGACTCCTGTATTTTCCACGAATAAAAAGTTGGCAGGAATCTATCATTTCTTTTCAATACCGTAATCTTTTCTAACCGCGAGCCCCGCCCCCTTGCTGATGAGAACGAAATTTCTCTGAAAAACTCGACATTTCTACCTTACATCAATAAACATTTTAAAGATAAAATATAAGCAAACTTTGCTCAAATCCTAGTTATCATGAGACAAGATCAGATGAGCTATGATTAACCAGTAATTATATGACAACATTATACTTGGAATATCTATTGTCTAAGGCTAAAGCTTAGAATAGTGCTGTCATTAGACACAAAGGTTATGATCCTCGCGATTTTCAAAAGTTTAGAGTTCCGATTAAACCTTGTATTCGCTTAATTACTTATTGTTTCCTTGCATTAAAATATGACTACTGTACCTATTCGGGCTTTAAATGACCGGGTCATATTTAGATTTATGAAGGCCATCAATAACCTTCCGACACATCTTTTGACTTATGATGACAGAGTCCCAAATCCGATCAGTTATTGATGGGAAGCCTGGTAAAAAAACCCCAAATGTCATTTAGAGAGGAATTTGAGGAAAACAATCTAGCAAAGAGATCAGCATTTTTCCTAGAGGATTTAGAAAACGAAACACTTTAAAGTAGTGGATGAAATCCCTATTTAACAGCATGAAAAACACTATTTTTTAGTATTCCAGAAATCTTGGTTGTTTTTGGGAAGAAGTAGATTCAAAACTTTGGTCAGCATAGTGAAATTTAACATTATATACGGTACCTTTACAAACATTGCTTGTGCCTGTAAAAGAAATCAAAGGCTAGTCTGTTTCATCACGTTGAAACGTGACACAGAAATAATTGAAATATGCACTGGCAAAAGAACAGTGATGATTAAACAAGGGAGGAGAATAAGGTTTTGGTTTGTAAATACAACTAGATACAAATGTTTCAGTGCCAAAATAAGCTCATTCAATGGATTCAGTTGCAGTACAAGAAACGTATTTGCTAAAGACTAAATCCTACGAAATATCACCAAGACGTGATCAAAGTTAAAAGTCTCAAGATGATGTAACTTGTTAATAAGACTTATAACAGTTGCCTTAATCTCTACAATGCCACTAACATGATCAGAAGATCCAAAAGGAGGCAAAAGTAAAATTTTACAATGCTCGGAACAGAAATCAAAAAGAGATCTAAAAGAGAAAGTTCCCAGGAGTCTGAATCAGGAACGCTTGTAGGAAAATTAACAACTGTGTGAGATCATCAACAAATTGCGAAGTTGTAAGTAACCTTTCCAGGTCAGTCAGTCTTATCAGAATGAGTCAGCTAGGTCATGTGATGATAATTAAGGTCTCAAAGTCGAAGATGCTTGTTCAGAGGCTTATAGAGTCTGATAATGTTTCAATAACTGAGCAAGAATCAGAAGAGGGAGATCTAAACAAGAAAAATATATAACAAGTGGACTAAAGAGGAGACAGTGTAAAGCACATGAAAGGTGGAAGATAATGAGTCTAGTTGAAGCAAACTTTAATAGCCGTCAACATCAAGATCACCCTTGCTATCACTGTCATTGAGGCTTGTAACACAAACCGCAGCGAATATGAGGACAGCCACAGTGAAGGAAAGTTTCTACGAAAGAAAAATAGGAACGAGGACATAGAACACTATCAAAATTTTAACAGACATTATTTTTTTGGAGATGAGTTTTTCCTGGTCTGCGTAGAACCAGTACTACCACATATTTAGTATACACTCTCGGGTAAAGAGTCAGGCTAAGATCAGGGGTTTCTACAGATCTTCCGATTATTGACAGTATGACGGGTACTAAGGTGGATTCCTTTAATTGAAACTGCTGTATAATATTAGAAATAGAATTATCTGTTCAAAGCCAGCACCTAGAGGCATACAATCAACATGTCTATTACAGATTACCCTTATAAATGAGTGGTGGTGATAGGCGATCCTTCCACCAGAAATTTTGTCAATATACTATTTCTAAGAGAGTTGAAAACCAAGAATAAATAGGTCCTCTTTTTTATGAGACAGTCATCCTCATAAGACCTCAAACTGGTATTTTATGATCAGGAGATGGCTACTCCTGTGAAATAATTCCCCTTCTCGTGTCTGTATTCGTTATGTAAATCGCTAAGCTTTATGGAGTGAAACTCAATTTCCAGTAATGATTAGAAGTATTCTTGTTGTATTAAAAAATTCCGAATGTTCATTCATACAGTTATTTCTAAAATACTCTATAGCTTTTCCATTCAAATTAATTTAAGTTTAGTCAGTTTTAATTAATTTAATCAATAATATATAATCTCAAGGTATCCATGTCGAATTCAAAATTGTCAAAATATATAGCTTTCCACCTGTATTCATCTGTAACTGCTCCATAACTGAGTATGATCAGACAACTACTTTAATAAGTCAAACTACTTATCTCTGATTTATCTTCTTCATCCCTTGTCCTCTTATCTTGTAACAAGAAAAATATTCGTCTTGATGTTGTCCCATTGCGGCACCGCTCAAAATAAGCTTAGCTCATCTCAATGGCTATAGCATTGTTTTAACATTGTATTTGAAATTATACATTTAATCAAATGATTAAACTAGGTAACTTCCATTTTTGAGGTGACTTATTCCAGCATTGAGTAAGTTTTTCTGAATATGCCTACAGAAGAAATACTCAACAGCTTTTTTTTTTACACATTTTATTTGTACTCTGTATACTATTGAAATTTGTTTTTATTTGTTAGTGCCAAGAGATTGGTCATCTTGGTCAGGCTGCAGCAATGTATGTGGTGTTGGTAGAAGAACAAGAACAAGGTCTTTTAAAGGTTGTCTTAGAGTAATTAGGCAAGAAAAACTGTGTCATACTTTAATTGGATGTAACGGTAAGGCGTTTAAGTCCTTTTCGATGTATTCCTATATTTTTGTTTCCATTAATCTTCTTTCATTAGTCTTTGTTAATTTAGACCCCAAATTGTAATTTTTTTCTATCCCAAAGAAAATCTTGACAAAAATTTCACTACTACCTGATGAGTAGTGTAAATAAAGTTCTGTCCATCGACCAAGTGTTTTCGGTCGTGTTGATCCAGGAGCAAAATCCTTCAATGAATTGCCCATTAAGACCAGAAGTGCCCCAAGTCTTAAGGAGTTTTTAACTAACTTCTGATTTTAATTCTCTAGTTTGACAATTATGCAATATATATATATATATATATATATATTTAACTTTTCAGCTCAACAGGACAAAGTGGTAGAACAGAATTTGTATATAGCTTGTCTATATCTTATTTTGAACTTTTAATCCTGTATAAATATTCGTAGTCATAATAATAATAATAATAATAATATGTAGTCAACATGTTGACAAGCAACATCATGGTAAGAGTTAGAAATTAGCTCAGGCTTTCTGGAATAGACTTCGTCCATTTCTTGGTGATATTTCCTTCATTTCATTGAGGAAATGGGGCTTTGCTTAATATTTTCTATAAGTACTTTTGAAGGAACAGTCTTCATCTTTCCTCTCTGGTACCAGATCAGTTTGTTGCGTTGCCTGTAATTCGTTTTTTTCAACGTCTTCATCATCATGCAGTTGTTGTCCATCACTGTAATAAATCTTCTTATAAATATAGTTTTTATTTCTTGGAAAGCTAAATTGTGGAACTCTTTGAGTTCTGAATGCTTTTCTTCACCTGGATATGGATATCATATGGTTTGAATGTGTTTTATTCTTAGGGGTTGGCCTTTCCCCCGCTTTTCTATACAGTTCCACGCACTTAGTGCTTTTATGCTCTTTTTTATTCCTTAACAGAAAAAAAGTTCATTTAGTAGGATTATCAAGAAATTGAGTTTTTGGACTTATTAAACTTATATCTGATTGTTCTGTACAACAAGAGTAATGATGTCAACAGTACCATCGAGCCCTGGTAAAAATCTTAGCTGGCAAAAGCAAAGTTAAACCCTGAATCGATCTCCCTAATGTTTGTTATTGGCAAAGGAATGGTTTTTTTTTATCAAATTAACATTCACTAAAAATAATATTTCAGAAACAATAGGAGTGTTTTGTGTGTGTTTTTTCTTTTTTGTTTTTCTAGGTCTTTCACCCTGAGCATGGCTTAAAGCCACTTTAGAGTAGTACCTTCTTATTTGATTTTTTTCTTTGCACTTTTTCATTAATCCTTTTAATTTATTGGTTCCCTCCTCCCAGTTCTTTAATCTCTTAATTTTATTGGTTTCCCTCTCCCAATTCTTTAATCTCTTAATTTTATTGGTTTTCCTCTCCCAATTCTTTTTCCAAAAACTTGAAGACAGTCAGTAGTATGCCATTTATAACGGAGAAAGGAACTGAGTGCATAAGCTGCTTGGATGTGGCCAGGGGTTGTTGGTAACACTTTACGAAAAACGTTAGCTGAAGCAAAACCCAGAAACTTTCAATCCTTAAATTTTGGCTATTTTGTTTTAAGATACATTTTTCATATCCATAAAATAGGTACTTTTACGAAACGGTTTGAGATCGTGTTAATAGCCTCGATAAAACGTATTTTGTTTTATCCTTCAGAAATTCCACTTTTAAATTTACATGTTCACTTCATTTTATTTCTTATTTGCTGCAGTTCCTGTTGATGGCAGTTGGGCGCAATGGTCATCCTGGAGCATGTGTAGTAATTATTGTGGGGATGGAGAAATTGTCAGGTATAGATATTGCAGTAACCCAGTGCCTCGATTTAAAGGCAAAGAATGTAATGGGACGTCTATAGAAAAGTTATCTTGCAAGATACGTAACTGCACGGGAATCTACCTTGCTGGAGTTGGAGAACAATGTTCAGTACATTGCAATTCACTAGGTTTGTTTTTAGCTCATTTTAGTTTTTTGTCACATTGAGGAAATAATGCTAAACAAGAATTTTTAAAAATCCTCACTTTAAAAATAGAGTACATGTAAGTGTCGACAGAAAGGTTTTTGTTATCATGACAAAAATTCTACTCATCGAGGGCTCATTGCCAGAACCCAGTATCTAGCATTTTTTGCGTTTTTTACTATTTGGTGTCAGGTGATAAATACTGGCATTGTTCTTTATGTGAACAACAGCATTTAGTTCAGTAACAAATATTTATTGATTGGAACCAAAATCAAGTTCGGACTTTTGTGTTTTAGTCACTCCAGGCAAAAGTTCTCCTGTAAATTTAGCCAAAAACAAGATACTTCGTTCTATCACTGAATCCTCGTTATGTACTTGTAGTACAGATTTGGGAAATCAAATGGTGAGTAAATAAAATCACATGAGCCAAGAATATTTTCAAAATTGCTCAGCTTTACTTTTTTTACTGCCCAATTTTTTAATTCTTACAAATATTGGTAAAACAGTTTTCTATACGTTTAGGTCATTGTACAGATCAAAGAATTGCCTTGTACCCAAAGCTATTTAGTATCTTAAAAATCCACTATTCGTTTCTGTGTGGATGCTTTGGACAAGTCGAAATAGGTATATCATCTTGCCAAGCAGATCCTGAAGGAGTTTAAAGGTGACTCTTTAATTTAAGTTGTAGCTCTCCTGCTTAAACACTGCAACTCTTGCACTTTGACAACATTTTGAGTCTTATTTTACTGTTATTACTTCTAGAGAACCTTTAATTAACTTTCTTTTTAAGTTCTAGATTAGTTTTACCTTCCAACCTGATTCATACTTAGTCTATTACTGTTTGGTGCACTTTGATTTATAACGAGAATCTTTGAAGAGTGTATTCTATTTCAGAATCTTTGAAGAGTGTATTCTATTTCATTTAACTATCAAACTTTGCAACTCCCTAAAATCCAATTAGTTTTCACCTTCTAATGACTTTAACTCTTCAAGTCTAAATATTAACAACACCCTTTATTTAAAATTACCTTTATTTTCTAGACCCTTACGTTATACAGCTTTTGGTCCTTTCTGGCACATTGAATTCTTAGGAAACAAAAATGGTTATATTTCTCTTTCAGTTCAATTTGTTAGAAAATGAAAATGCAACAATTATCTAAAAATCAATTGTTCCCATGAGTGTTTTTTATGCGTAAGAAATCAGTTTAGTTAACTTCTTCATTATTATATTTTAATTACACATTTGTTTATATTTCACCCAATCCTGCTAAGCTCATATTGATATCTCTGTTTTATTCATTCAACTCTCTCTGGTTGGCTTTTCTTCATGTGTAATTCTTTTTATTAAAGACGAGTTTTTAGCAAACTCCATTACCATGGTGTAGTTTTTTCCTACAGATTATTCTTATCCAGCGTAAGACTTTAAACAAAATTATAACAATTTTTTCTTTGGGTAAAAAAGGCATTTCTTGTTTTTTATAATACCCAACAAATAGATAAGCCAGAGTGGCGAGCCCATAGCAACACCATCAACTTGGTGGTATATAACATTTTCAAAACTAAATTCAACTTATTTTTCAGGAAAATTCATTAGTTCTACAAGAAAGTTCTCTGAAAAACGGTCAACTGGGGGTTAGCTTGCCACTCCTGGAAGGGTCCAGCTCTGGCTAATAATTTTATAGGATATTATGTAAAACAATTACTTGAGTCTACACAAAATGTAGATGCTCTTATTACATAAGAATTCGCTTATGACATATTTACCATATTTAAGAACCAAAAAGGTATTAATAAATCCAAAATCAACCTAAAGGATCTTCAATCCTTGGTAGTTACTGCCGAAAAAGAACAGGATAGTTATATACTATCACTAGATATTTCAGTAGAAAAAACTTCGACTTCCTTTCAAACCAGTGTATTTCGAACACGGAGCTTCACTGGACAATATGTCCAGCGGGGCTTAGTTCCACTCATTTTAAAATTGGTCTAATAAAGCCCCTAGTCCATCGTGCTATCATTGTTTGTATGTCTCTGGTATAAAAGGTCATGCTTATATTTTTCAATAGCAGTGAATAGTATTTAAGGAATAGTCATGATGTCATTGCTACAGAAAAATGGCATTACAAGTTACTACATTACCGTAATTATTCGACTTACCGCACCCTACTCAAATAAGTG
>RDPX01000092.1:9883-49326 GCA_003991215.1 Morbakka virulenta | reverse complement strand
ATTGCATACTCATTTTTTTCCAAATATTCTTTTCAATTAACAAGTGTAATTTGTTGAGGAGTCGTGGCTTAATGATTAGTGCAACTGCACCGTAAGCAAGAGTTCCGGGTTCGATTCCCCGAGCGGGCGACTTTGGAACTTCACAAAAGAAAAAGGCATTGGTTGTCGTCAGGAAGGGCGTCCGGCCAAGAAATTTCTCACTCCCAAATCCAAGTCCCTGTGAAGGGCACTGTCTGAACCCCAGTTACTTGGGGAAAATGACGTTAAAACCAAAAAGGAAAAAAAAAAGGAAAGTAATGTCCTATTTTCTAATCGTTTTATTAACTGGTTTGATATTAGATACTTGTTATAAAGGTTCTTTTTTCTCTTGTTTGTTTTTTGTAGATGAACTAGGTTTGTCACTTTGGACAGCCTGGTCCAAGTGCAGTGTATCATGTGGAGGGGGTACTAAACAAAGGTATAGATTTTGTGCCCAAAAAACACCTTGTCAGGGGCAACAGTCTCAGACAAAAGAGTGCAGTGGAAAAAAGTGTCCAAGTAAGTCAAATCCAAAAACAGTGAGAATATTTTAGCCCACTTGTACTACCAACTTATCTAAAGAAGTAAATTCTGTCAGTTCAATTCTTTCAGTTTTCATGGAAATTTGTCAGGGTTTTTTTTGATAAGTAAAGCGTATTTCTGCGATAACCATAAACCCTAGTTCAAGTCCAACCCAGAATTCCAATACTTCAAATTTTTCATTAAAATATTTTAAACATATTCTTTTTTACAATCTTTGTGTTCTTTATATTTACAAAACAAGGCTTTTCCCTTTTATTACCAAAACCAAATCAAGTGAAAATTTGACCAACGGGCAAATAAAGGAACCTAAAACGAACTTATAGCAAAGTAAAAATAAACATTGGGAAAGAAGAAATATATCATTTTTTTCTAACAACTTTATTTTAGGGAGGGGGAAAAAAGGTTTAAATAGCAAATTCCTGTGTCTTTGATCCGAATGTATTTTTAGCGGTGAAAGAGAACATAAAGTTGAATTACAGTGCAATTTTGACGTCTTTATATTTTTTACTTGATCTTTATCTCTGAAAATTTATTAAATTTTAAATTAAATTGAAATTTTATAAGTCTGAGTTAATTTGTTGAGGTGTATTTTAGTCATTTCAGAGAGATATGGAGTTAGACTTGCCATACCTTTCTTCTGTTTACTGTAACTTTTTGGATAATTAATAATAACTTTCAAGCATACACTATTATAAGTGCTTACATTCTCTTAGTTATTATTATCTATTTTAGCAGAAGGTTTATTAATTTTTTCTCTTATCCATACTTCTTTTTTTCTGCAAAAATATGGTAGGCAAGAGATCACCTGGTATTTTTGCTATCTCTTGTACACATTTTGCCTAAAATATCCGAAACAAAAGTTCAGTATTGTAAACTCTTGGATGAATTATGCCTTTTAACTATGTGTCTTCTAATACACAAGCATAGATTAAATGTTCTGTAAATCTTTTGCATGGGAGATAAGGAGTTTTCTCATTTTTGGTCGACATTTCAACTGCTCAGTGGTGCTGAATTTTTGGTTGTGACAATCAGGATGCACTGTTAGATATTGTACTGTAAAATATCTAAAAAATAATGAAACAAATGAGAAGATCGAGCCTTCGTTTATTTTAAAGAGTTCACATTTAAAAAGGTTCAAGAATTGGTACTTATGAGACAAAAAAATGAACAAAGACTAAAATCAATGGAGTTCTTCACGTGTTCACACAACTATGTAATAGCTAAACAAAAAACGCAATTGAAATTTAATAACCTTTAAAATTTAAGTTTTACTATACACAGGTGTACAACTTCTTAATGTACCTTTTAAAGTTACCATGAGAGAACCATTAATACCTTCAAATTTATTAAAACGCAAGCGTTTTATAGACACTACCCAAGTCATGAAAAACGTTTCAAAAATGCAGTACCCATAAATGTACAAAATATAACAAGTTGAAACAACTTCCAAGGTTTTTTATGAGGTTTTAAAAGTCTAAAAGGTATAAAATCTGTTAAAATATTTTTTTGGATAAACACCATACAAGGCATAAACCTACGTAAATTGAACTGTGAAAATAAGAGAGAAAAAGGGTTAGGCTAAAAAACAATAGTTCATGTTAGACTTATAAAAATTTAAATCATAACATGGAGAAAAACACTAAAACGCCAGCAAGTTCCACATGCTACATGTCTGAGGAACAAAACCACCGTCCTAAAAAGGCTTGTTACAGCAAGGAGCAACAGCAGCAAATAAAATGAATAAGTTGAGAGGAATGAGTCACGGAAAGTCTGAGATGGTACCGGGGAGAAACCTCATCAGAAATCGTCTATCATAATAAGACAAGCCATAATTTGTCGATGAGACTAAGATTGAATTGTAGCAGGAATTCTTGGACCTATCAAGTTAAAGATATATCTGAACACGATAAAAAACATGAACATATTTGAGATGAGGGGTCACCTGTCTAGATGAGACAACAATACACCATGCAAGGATGGAAGGATAATTTGTAGAGATGCTAAATAGCCTAAGACGTAGGATACCCCAATTGTACGATACACAAAATAAACGTTTTAGACGAAGATTTAGCATTAAACAAAAGAAACCAGCCACTTTCTTCCCCACTTCCTGTCAACCTGAAAGTCAGATCCCAAATTTTCTCCCAGTTTGACTTGTTCCTGAAAGGTTGCCCTCTAGCCAATGCCAGAGCACAAAATAATGTCATCAGCAGAGATACTGATGAACTGTAGCAAGTTACCAGAAAGATCATTGATGTAAATAAGGAAGAGAGTTAAGCCAATAACAACATCTTGAGTAACGTCTGTATTTTAATATCAAAATTCGTACGCCATATTAACAAAAAAAACACTCTAGGTTCTAAGAGAATTTCACCAGTTCATTGTTTATCAGTTGTTCATGAACCATACAAATGACACAGAGTCAGACTTGGAGGTCATTACTTGCAAGTATCAGACAGATCATCTGCATTCTTAAAGACAGGAACAACATTAGACACCTTCTAGGAAGACCGAAAACATGACTCCAACAGCCAATGATTGAAAAGATCGAACAGCAAAAAGTAAGCTCATAAGCACACTCCTTTAATAAAACTACTAGAATTGAATCTAGACCATGATCTTTAGATTAAGCAAGCTCTGACTAAGCTTGACGACCAATCTTTGATTTATGATACCAGAATTCAAAACCTGATCAGTTTGGGAAAGAAACACAAGTGTAATTTATAAAAGAATTGATAGTAAACAATGAAGCGAAGAAACCAGCATTTTCCCTAGAGGACATAGAAAACTGAAAATCGTCAACAAGTGCAGGAATAATTGACTGTAAAATGAAATGAAAAAATGAAAAAATCTATTCTTAATCTTCCAGAAACCTAGCCTTCTACGTTTGGGGGAAGAAGCAGAGTTACAAAAACCCTTAGCAGAGCGAGAATTACCAATTCAACAAGCCGTATAAGATTACAAGCATGAAGGAAAGTCTTTAAAAAATTAAGATTTCTGGCACTACAGAAAACAAAAAGAATTTTTTTGAAGATAATAGTTTTCTCCGGGTATGTGTAGAGCCAGTACTACCACATCTTAAGACTACAAAGTCAGAAGTGTGGTCAGTCTTGGGTCTTCTTGGGTCTTTGCACTTCTTGAAGTACTGTAGAGCTATGTTCAAACGATGGAAAGGATTGTAGATAACATAATCAAAGTTAATCATGTTGATCCGAAAAAACGTATCTATCTCTCTTTGACGTATTGGTCATGGCTGATTAGCAGTGGCATCATTCATAAATCTCTGAAACCGTCTTCTGTCCTGCGCCATTTATTTCAGTTTTCTCATTAATATACCCATAATCTCTTAAACATTGTCGGAAAGTCTTGTTTTTGATAGATCTCTTTGTTTGACGTCTGGGGCCGTTCCAAAAAGTAAGTCATAAGCTATTTCTGTTGCTTTTGCGATGTGTCTNTTGTACGATACACAAAATAAACGTTTTAGACGAAGATTTAGCATTAAACAAAAGAAACCAGCCACTTTCTTCCCCACTTCCTGTCAACCTGAAAGTCAGATCCCAAATTTTCTCCCAGTTTGACTTGTTCCTGAAAGGTTGCCCTCTAGCCAATGCCAGAGCACAAAATAATGTCATCAGCAGAGATACTGATGAACTGTAGCAAGTTACCAGAAAGATCATTGATGTAAATAAGGAAGAGAGTTAAGCCAATAACAACATCTTGAGTAACGTCTGTATTTTAATATCAAAATTCGTACGCCATATTAACAAAAAAAACACTCTAGGTTCTAAGAGAATTTCACCAGTTCATTGTTTATCAGTTGTTCATGAACCATACAAATGACACAGAGTCAGACTTGGAGGTCATTACTTGCAAGTATCAGACAGATCATCTGCATTCTTAAAGACAGGAACAACATTAGACACCTTCTAGGAAGACCGAAAACATGACTCCAACAGCCAATGATTGAAAAGATCGAACAGCAAAAAGTAAGCTCATAAGCACACTCCTTTAATAAAACTACTAGAATTGAATCTAGACCATGATCTTTAGATTAAGCAAGCTCTGACTAAGCTTGACGACCAATCTTTGATTTAGGATACCAGAATTCAAAACCTGATCAGTTTGGGAAAGAAACACAAGTGTAATTTATAAAAGAATTGGTAGTAAACAATGAAGCGAAGAAACCAGCATTTTCCCTAGAGGACATAGAAAACTGAAAATCGTCAACAAGTGCAGGAATAATTGACTGTAAAATGAAATGAAAAAATGAAAAAATCTATTCTTAATCTTCCAGAAACCTAGCCTTCTACGTTTTGGGGAAGAAGCAGAGTTACAAAAACCCTTAGCAGAGCGAGAATTACCAATTCAACAAGCCGTATAAGATTACAAGCATGAAGGAAAGTCTTTAAAAAATTAAGATTTCTGGCACTACAGAAAACAAAAAGAATTTTTTTGAAGATAATAGTTTTCTCCGGGTATGTGTAGAGCCAGTACTACCACATCTTAAGACTACAAAGTCAGAAGTGTGGTCAGTCTTGGGTCTTCTTGGGTCTTTGCACTTCTTGAAGTACTGTAGAGCTATGTTCAAACGATGGAAAGGATTGTAGATAACATAATCAAAGTTAATCATGTTGATCCGAAAAAACGTATCTATCTCTCTTTGACGTATTGGTCATGGCTGATTAGCAGTGGCATCATTCATAAATCTCTGAAACCGTCTTCTGTCCTGCGCCATTTATTTCAGTTTTCTCATTAATATACCCATAATCTCTTAAACATTGTCGGAAAGTCTTGTTTTTGATAGATCTCTTTGTTTGACGTCTGGGGCCGTTCCAAAAAGTAAGTCATAAGCTATTTCTGTTGCTTTTGCGATGTGTCTTAAGAGCCTTAACTTGCTGCTGTAGATGGAATTATGTAGTTATTGACATTTTCCAATTTTTTCTACCATCCATTCGTTTGTGCGTTTATCCACCCAGTTTACCGCAATCAGTAATCAGTGATTTCAAATAGTTTAACTTATCTACATTCAAATTATATGATCTGAATTTTGGTTGAAGATTCAAGAGTGTGCTACCAGAAATAAAATATAAACAAAATAGAAGCTCCCAGGGTCTTTCTTTTTTCACAGTTCCTGAACTTCAGAAGGATTACCTCTGCCGTTAATTTGGTAGGATCAAGAGTCTCGCCGTCGTATTGTCTGCAGTACCAGACATCCATTTGTACTACAAGTGACTCTAAAAACATCCCTTGCTCTGATTCCAGCAACTTTACGGTAACTCTGGCACTGGGAGTGATTGGTGTGCTCTCTTTGCTCAAGGAAGGAGGGGGGGGGCAAGAATACGGGATTAACATCCTGCCCAGCATACTTAAACGCATATAGACTTGCTACAACTTTGTTTTAATATATTCGATCAGATGTTCTCCGTTTACCGTGCCACGACTGTGTGAAAGGTCGCATAGGGGAGGGGGGGGGGGCACTTGAAATCTTGCATTCAACGTCATTATTTTTAAGAACAAATAGTTAGCCAATTACTTGGTGCTTGATTGAAAAGACATCCATTGAACAACTATTCTGGTAGGGTCCGCTTTTGAGTTGAATTTGTATTTAGTGGGGAAAGAGTAGGTGCCCCCTGAAATTTGAATAGAATTAATACGGAAGAGAATGATTGGTTATCTATTTTGTAATGTAAGGTCAAAATTGTTAACATCGAGAGCATCCTTCTTTGAAATTTCATCAAGAGCCCAAAAATAAAAGTATTGCACCGTGGGTAGCGTAATGGTCTCAGGTTTTTTTCTGTTAAGAAATAAGGATTATAGAGTAGCAATAGTTGTTGAATCAAATCATTTAATAACTTCATGCTGGAAAATGTGGTAATCAGATTGAAACAATTGTTGGGGAACGGTCCCACTTGTTCCTCTCGAAGAGCAGCTCCTGTCTGCTCTGATTTTCAGATTGAGGTTATCTTTTTGAGGTGATCGAGGTTATCTTTTGTGAATATCTGCAAAAGGTTCTCTCTCCTTTCTACGTAGTAATTTGCCATCTGAGCCATGTCCATCGAGTCTTCACCTGGACAAGCAATACAGTATGATTAAATTATTCAATCTATTATCATTTGGTTTGGGGCTTAAATATGTATTCAGATGTTCTAATCCAAAAGCATCGTTATTTAATGACGTTTGTGATTGGTTTCACAAGCATTATCTATACAAAAGTGGCTCTCTATGGCAAAAATATTTTGGTCTTTTTGCAATCTCCTGAAGAATTTTCACACAGCTACTTGTTGATTTGATATAGTTGTTAGCATAATAATTTGCTTTAAATTTTAACTAGCATCGTTATTTAAATTGTCGCTGTAAACCACACTAACATGATGATGATTTAGCTCATATTTTTACATAGACAGAATTTGCCAGCTGGCCTGTCATCTTGATGGCATTAACCAGAGTTTGTAGTGGTGTTTGTCAAATGCGAAAAAGAGCTGAGGTTTCAGAATAAGGAATTATAAGCAGTTAAAAACATTAGCGGTTGTCGATATACATTTAGCACTGCCTTCTGTTTCTCATAACAGAATTCTCCTGTGATAGTTACTTGTTTTAGATACCCAATCCAAAAAGTAAAGAACTGCTGTCAAACCTTCTTTTCATTTCCATATTGATAAAATAATGTTTGGTTTTCATTTTCTTATTGATCCTCAAAAGTGCAAGCAGAACGGCTCTCCACCAAAATAAAATTTGTTTTAGTTTTTGGTGCAATATATTTTTGGGTACAAAATAAAATTGTGTCAAAAAGAATTGGAAGAAAAGTAATCACGGGTTTAACGTTAGCACAGATGAGGTTCATAGGTCATCTGATGAAGAAAAAAGGCTGGGAAAATCAATAAGTAGACCCTACAAGTTAAATGGATTGAGACAGCACTTAATAGGAAACCGTAGCACAGCAAGTTTCTTGGTAGTCACTTAAGAAAGAGAAAGGGATTTTTTCCAGCCCTTTCCAGCTACTAAAGTAGATACATAGATAAGAAAAACTCATTTTCAAAATAGACTTACTTTAATATAGCAATATTCAAATATTGTGAACTAATATGGTATGAAATCAAGAAAAATGTTTTCCTGCTAAGTAAAATAATCCTTTTGATTTTTATGTATAGTTAATGGAAGATTTTCACAATGGACAAGCTGGTCTCATTGCTCAAAGTCATGTGGAATAGGAAAAAGAATCAGACAGCGATTCTGCAACAATCCTTTTCCTGCATATGGTGGTATGTTGTGCTCTGGTATAAGTGACGAAATAGAAAAATGTAACCCAAATTACTGTCCACGTGAGTCAATTTTCATACAGCTTTTTTAAAAAGGCACATTTTCTTTTTAAAATGTGATTTTTTTGCAAGCAATAGTCTAAGAGTTCATATGTTTATTGGGTAACCGCCCTCGTCCAAGGCGTTGGCTTTTTCTTCATGAAGAAGATGGTGCCTTTGACAGGTACTGTCTCTGACTGAACCATATGTGAAAACTAAAGAAATGAGAGTATCATGTAGTTTTGCCTTGATGTCAAGGGAGACCCTAGATGGTCGGAAATAACTTGACTGATTCAGGATCGCTTTACCACAGGGCAATTTGTGTACATATTTCTTTCTAGTCATCAAGGTTTGTGGTAATTGTGAAATTAAGGTATATACATTTGTCAATTCATGGGATGGTGTTCCCACGGTATGAGATGGTTGTGCCATATATATCATTTTATATCACCATTAATCTATTCTTCCCTGGGTGGAGGATAAGACAGTATTTTTCTGAGTGAGATGTTTCCTAGAATATTCATCATAAATTTGGCATCTTCGTGTAACAGACTAAGAACGGCGAGGTCGCTCGCATATCGAATCTCATTTGCTTCAACGGCGACAACACCAGGTTCGTAACTTTGCTGCCAGCGTGCGTGTCATTTTTGCATCAAAATTTTAGTGTAGATGCTGAAGAGACCAGGCGAGAGAGGCGAGTTGTGACGTAACCCCACGAGTATTTCGAAAGGTTCAGTAACTTGACCTTTCCAGGATAGATAATCATTTGAGCGTGTGTATAGGTACTTTATAAAGCAGCATGAGTTGACTGCAACACCTAGCAACTGCGGCATTTAAAACAGTAGCGAGTGGATAATGCTGTGGAATGGGCTTTTTGTAATAGGCAAAAACAACGAACAGTTTTTGCCAGCCGCTTGGTATGCCGAGGTGACACCTTTAAGTGCAAGGATCGTGTCTATGGTGCCTCTGCCACGTACAAAACTGAATTTGAGAGTGCTTGCTTCAACTCAAGCCACTTTGGCAATCTTACGTTGAAGAATGTGAAGCTCAATCTTGCTCGTACGTGAAATCAGAGCCAGAGTACGGTAATTGCTGGAAGTGGCTCTGTCATTTGTTTTGTGCTGAGGGAAATAGATAGCTATGACGTAGCATGGTGGCCATTTACCAATTTTTCAGATGTGGTGGAGAGCTTCGTGTATAATTTGAGGGTTTTTTGCAGCTATTTTGATGCAATGACTTACCAGCTGCTCATGTCCTGCTGCCTTGTTTTTCTCGAGGGACTGTCTGGCCTGCTGTGTGTCTTTCAATGTAGTCAGTGACATCATCGGCCAGTTGATACTTAGAGCAACGTGGCACAGTGTGAATAAAAAAAAGTGTGTCCACATAGTCATGCCACCTTTTGACTTGCTCCCCTACTGACTTCAAATATTGCCAGAACCGTCTTTGACTGTAAAATTCTGGCTTTTTGGGTTTTCTCAGGAAGTCGTTTGCAGTCTTAATTGGTGGGGTTTTTTGTGTCCTGGAGGTGAAAAACTTTCCGCATTTCAACAATGTTGCGGTGTAGCTAGTCGCTCAAGTCCTTCTTGTAGGCCTGTCTGATAGCAGGGTTTTCTAGCTGGGAAAGGCGGGGTAACAACAGATTTATGTTTGCGCGTGAGTTTGACGGTTCTGTATGCCTGGTAAATAATTGTGGTGCATTTTCCACGTGCCTCTATTGATGCTTTGTTTATCTTTTCTCACAGCATATTTTAATGGGTCTATATTTTTAAATCTACTGAAAACCGTGCGTTTAATGGTCTTTGCTGTTTCAGCCAACCGGTGAGAGTGTGGGATTGGTCGGATAGGGCAGCACTTCTTTTTGAGCACTTTGAATTTCATGCATATGTTGTAAAGAACTACCCGATGCTTGGTGTCAAATTAATCTATGGAACAATAAAAGTAGATTACTTTCAATTCAAAATCATCTAGTAAATGACAAGTAGACAGACAGAAACATTATATTCGAAGACCGTATAATCTTTTAAGGTTTATTTTCTCCCTGTAGCTGAGCTTAGACAATGCCCTTCAGAGGATCTTGGTTGTATCGGTGCGAAATTTCTTGGCCGGATACCCTTCCTGACGCCAACCACTGACATTTTTATATGTAAAGTTCCGAAGTCTCTTTGCCCACTGGGGGAATCGAACATGGAAGCTTTTGGTTACTGTGCAAATGCACTAACCATTAACCCACGGCTCCTTTTTTCACTAATCAGTGTTAAAAATTAATGTATTATGTTTAAGACCTTAAGACTATTGAAACGTTTCTTTTCTTTTTGTGTTTAGTTAACAAGAAAAGATCCATCTTTCTTTTAAAACCTTACCTAAAAGTTCTCACTGAAGTAATTTCAAACTAAACATTAGAATGTGCTTTTAACTGAAACGTATGTACAGTCATTTCTTTGATTGAAAGTAAGGTCACTGTCAGCCTAAGCATTTTTGCTTTCGTCAGTCAGTAGTATCAGTTTGTAACGCTCTATATTAAACAGTTTAAATATCAGGGGTAAAACTTCCCCCAAGGAAAATAATTCCATTGCTTTGTGGGTTAGTTTTCTAACAAAATTTAGTAGATGGTTCTTATACAAACAGACAGAAGGCATGGCGAAAGTACTGCTCTTGAGGTTTCAACGTCAAGGGATTCACGACTCAGCTCTTAACTCTACATTTGGCAGGGACTGCCAGGTAAAAGACGTGGCACCCGATCATCATCCAGTTTTTGCTTGCAATGTAGGAATAGCAAATTGGAATGTGAAAACATTGTATCAAAAAAGAAAATTAGATAATATAAACCGAAAAGGGACTGAAATTCTTAGGCTATTTTATAGGTATGAATATTCGAAGTTTTCCAGTTGGTACCACCTCAGTTTGTTGCATTTCGTGTGCTTCGTTTCTCTCGACGTCTTCAGTCTCCTCCACTTGTTATTCCTCGTAATAAATCTTTCCACCACTGTAGCATTTTTTCCTTGGATTGCAAGATTGTGAAAATATTTGGGTTCTGAATGCTTTCTTCTATGATTTTTTATGTTTTGTGATGTTTGTGATGATGTTTTCAAGTCTTAGTCAGAGTGTGTTGAAAATCCGTTTAAAGAAAATGGAGGAGGAAAACCTGAAATTGAAAAGAAAGCACAAATGCCCAACTATCCTGAAAGAAAGGATTAAGAAAACAGTTCAATGAATGAAACATGGAAAGGACACAGAGCAGGCTAAACTACTTGTAGAAATGATCTCCACTCTGAAGGGTTTTAGGAATACATATGACAACAAAACCACAGAACACAATATAGTACAACGGCAAGATCCCAGATGATATTTGTAAACCTGTTTTTATAGCATTGTGTAAAGCACCAGAGTCTACCGAAATGTGAGGTACAGTAAGTAGTCATTTAAAACAACACTTTACTGAGATATCACTCAGAGTATTAGTATTTTGTATACGAAGGAGATTAAGACTGGTAATAACCACTATACCGTTTGACCTTGTACTCGAAATAAGTACCAGAAATGCAATGCTCACTTTTTTAATGCTCATGAAAAGATATATAAAAAAGCAAAAAGACTTCAACATTTGCTTCATTGATTACACGAAGGCTTTTGAGAAGGTAAAGGAAGGAGAATATTTCCAAATTTATAATAAAAAATTCGATCCATGGGTTATTTGAAATCTATTTTCATAGATAAGTTTCAATTGACCCTATCAATAATTACAACAGAATAATTCTCAGGAATGTGAAAGATACCCCCGACGTTAAAGTAAATGGGGACAATCTGGACAAGTTTAGGTATGTAGATAATACAGTTATAATGACGGTATCAGAAGAACAACACCCCAAAAAGGATAACGGCTGATGAGGATGATGATGATGCTGCTGATGATAATGGCTTTCACATCTACTTGTCCTATACAATGCTACAGGTTCTCCTTAAGATAAAGCGTCACAAGATTGTGGTGTTTGCATAAAGATACAACCAGAATGTTTACTTTCTTCAGGAATTTTTCTGTTGCTTTAAAACCATGACTGTTGGTGGTAAGATTCTCATAATGCAACACAAGAAGAAGTATATGAAGCTATACATCCCTACAGTAATTCTTTTCAAATTATTTTTCATTCAATTAGAATAAGAATTTGAGATCCTAGAGACCNGTATTTTGTATACGAAGGAGATTAAGACTGGTAATAACCACTATACCGTTTGACCTTGTACTCGAAATAAGTACCAGAAATGCAATGCTCACTTTTTTAATGCTCATGAAAAGATATATAAAAAAGCAAAAAGACTTCAACATTTGCTTCATTGATTACACGAAGGCTTTTGAGAAGGTAAAGGAAGGAGAATATTTCCAAATTTATAATAAAAAATTCGATCCATGGGTTATTTGAAATCTATTTTCATAGATAAGTTTCAATTGACCCTATCAATAATTACAACAGAATAATTCTCAGGAACGTGAAAGATACCCCTGGCGTTAAAGTAAATGGGGACAATCTGGACAAGTTTAGGTATGTAGATAATACAGTTATAATGATGGTATCAGAAGAACAACACCCCAAAAAGGATAACGGCTGATGATGATGATGATGATGATGATGATGATGATGAAGATAATAATGATGATGATGCTGCTGATGATAATGGCTTTCACATCTACTTGCCCTATACAATGCTACAGGTTCTCCTTAAGATAAAGCGTCACAAGATTGTGGTGTTTGCATAAAGATACAACCAGAATGTTTACTTTCTTCAGGAATTTTTCTGTTGCTTTAAAACCATGACTGTTGGTGTTAAGATTCCCATAATGCAACACAAGAAGAAGTATATGAAGCTATACATCCCTACAGTAATTCTTTTCAAATTATTTTTCATTCAATTAGAATAAGAATTTGAGATCCTAGAGACCTCTTGTTTCTTTTGTTAAGCAAATTCTCTAAATCTCAACTCCGCCCCCGAGAAGTAAGTTATAGGAGTTTTTCACCTTAAAGTGAAGAAAGCTTTGATAACATGTTTAGAATTTTCATTTTGTTTTATTGCTACAGGGTTAGACTTTATTGGTCTCCATTGTCCACGCTGTATATTTTCCTATTACAATATAGAATTTTCTTCTTAAATGATTTGACTAGAAACAAACGCTTTAACTTGATAGAAAGAGGTGAAAAATAAATGACATTCTAGCAACAAGTAGGTGACGAAGCTGCCTAAAATAGAAGACTTCTAGGGTATACCCCTGGGACATGTCTTGATTACAGCTTCCATAAAAGTATAAATGCCTTGTTTTAAGAAAAGTCCTAAAATTCTATCTCTATAATTCAGTCTATAACACTACCCTTTTTAAAGCAAAAAGTTGAAAACATAATTACATTATTATATTGATATCATTTTCCTGACCGAGCTTACGCCTAGCTTTGCATTCTTTTCTATATTATTACAATATTTATATATTGCTGTAAAACTTTTCATCCTGCTTCTGACTTCATTTGGACTAAAATAGGCAGTGATAGTCTTAAAAAATCTAGCAATTTTTCCTCAAGGATGGCTCCTTTTAAATAGTGGCTGCTGTTTCCCGCCATTTTTGAAGATTGTAATCTTTTTTAGTAATTCCGCATGCGCATGACTCTGTTACTCGTAAGCAAATTGTTTCCTTCACTCTTTCTTCACCCTTTTGCACACAGCAAGCAAAAGGGCGCGAGTGCGAAAAATACGTTAGCTATGTGGCTTTTGATGGAGAAAAGTGAATTGTTGATTAGTTATACATCGCACACGGGAAAAATTTACTCAAACTAAATGACAAATTCAAATAATACTTTGCTTAAGCAACATGCATTCATGTGTACCTAGCGTTAGGAAATTAAATGCTTCGTGTCTCCAATTTTTTCATATAGCATAGGTTTTAGCAAATTTTCCAAGTTAAAGGTAACGAAAATCGTTTGTTCACATCTTTTTCCGAAGGTTATAGTGGTATGTTAATCAGTTTTTTACAGATGTGCTGTTAGTAGAATCACCGACCTCATATATCAATGTCTACTCTATATTGCCTCAAATTCCCTGTTCATTAAGCAGCGGGCCCAGGAAATTGATGTTGATGATTTTCTTAAAGTTCACTGGTATTTCCTTTGGCTTTGCTGTTGTGTTTGTTGGATGTCGTTTTGCATAAAATACAAGTTTTCTTGGACTCTTTTATAATGTTCTCCATGCTTTTAATTTCTTTGGTTAAAGTGTCCTTCTAATAAATATATTACTCTATCATGAAGATGGTCTTCTTTAACTGATGTTGCTCCAAGCAATACATTATACGATATGCTAAAGTAAATAACGAATAGTGTATCTACTTATAACATAAAATCGTCTTTCAAACATTGTGTCATAATAAGCACACTTGTTTCTAATGGGTGAGTATTGGATGATTGTGTCTAGAATGACAATTTGCTTATCAATAACGTAGCAATTTTTAAATATTATATTCCACAGGAAGCAAATAACAAAAAAACACCATTACTTCTTTTCAAATTAAAAGACAAATATTGTAATTTTTCTAAGTTCAGTTTCTATGCTAAAAACACCCTGGTTACTTTATCAGATCTTTTTTTCAAATATGAAATAACAAAGAAACTATTTTTCTTCAACAGTAAAGTCGTAAAAAAAGGAAATGATATAAAGCGAATTTTGTGAGCTTTTCTTCAGGAATGATTCCTGTGTCATAACACAATCCTTTGCACTATAATAGCTAATAATAATAGCTGTTATTCGTGTTTGGTGTAAATCTCTTAGGTCAAAAAGTGCCAGAAAATTTTTATATACTTTTAAAGTGACCTTTTTTTCTGTCAACAGAAAATGGGGAAATGACGCAATGGTCCGAATGGTCTTATTGTAATACTCCGTGTAACGGGGGAACACAAACAAGATATAGGTATTGCAGAAACCCATTTCCACTTTATGGAGGGCTTCTTTGCAAAGGACAGACTATGGATGTAAGACGTTGTCATTTGCACAAATGCAAAGGTAAGAGACAAGAGCTTGCAATGTAAATTATATACGCATTTACTTAAGAAAAAGCCCACAGAATCACCATTGTCTAACACCATTTCTACAATTTCTGTCCTTTTCATCTCTGTTATATAAATCAAGTCTCACACGAATGGAGAGATTAAAAAGACAGAAAAAGTTAACTGAAACTTATTTTTTTAAGAGTCTTCACTGATCTGAAATATTTTGTTTATTTTTAAGATTTAATTTGGAGTTCTTAATATTCTGTTTAATTTCATGGGTGGTTCTTGTATCTGACATTATTGTTCTCCCAGATACATATACATTAAGATTTCTTTTCCTGTTCTTCACATGAATATTCAACATTTTTGTTTTCACTTAGAAATAAAGAGGTAGGCATATTCTGATTTGTATCATTTGAAGAGGCTGTCACAGCTGACCAGCACAAACGGAAGATCAGGGACGGAATAAAAGAGACGGTGCAAATAGTAATGTTAAGAGTCCTAAATTACTAATACAGAATAAGCATATTACAATGATAAATATCTAAATAACATGCAGATAAGTGTTATGTAAAAAGGTACTTAAAGTTTTCTCTTCAACAAAGTTCTCTCCGGTCTGTCTCATCAGAGTTTCGTCTATGATTTTCTTAGTTCATGACTTGTCTTTCATAATCTTTGCCAGTCTCCGGCTTGAGTCGTTCTCATGGGCCGTCTCCGGTCGACTGGCTTCNAAGATCAGGGACGGAATAAAAGAGACGGTGCAAATAGTAATGTTAAGAGTCCTAAATTACTAATACAGAATAAGCATATTACAATGATAAATATCTAAATAACATGCAGATAAGTGTTATGTAAAAAGGTACTTAAAGTTTTCTCTTCAACAAAGTTCTCTCCGGTCTGTCTCATCAGAGTTTCGTCTATGATTTTCTTAGTTCATGACTTGTCTTTCATAATCTTTGCCAGTCTCCGGCTTGAGTCGTTCTCATGGGCCGTCTCAGGTCGACTGGCTTCTAGCTTCAGAGTTTCCCTTTTTATATTTTAAACAAACTTGGCAAGTTTAGCATATGAGGTAATCTTTCCTCAAGGACATGACTAGCTCAGCAAGATCATAGGTAATTATGTAATCCCTTAACTTGCCTGGTCATTCAATCTCAATTAGGTTACCATGACAGAGGCAATATATAGTACTTATTTGTTTTAATAGCTTGATCAGGAATCTCTTAAGAATAAACCATCGAGAATCAAAAATATGAAAAAAAATCTAAATTCCTCTTGGATTGAATTATGTTTTACTTACCTTTTCAATCAATGTTTAATATTAAACCGAAATTAGTTGAACTGGCTGACTGAACAAATTGTTGTCTTCTCACCTCATATTTCAGTTATAATTTTGAGGCAGAGAATTATGGTACCTCTGAAATTTTTTATTTACAATCTTGGATTCTTTCTTTACAGTCTAAGACAGATGAAAATGGTTTTTATCTATTCAATAAACTGGTTTTTTACAGATATGTTTGTATACATGTTTTTACAAAGAAAAACGAATGAAAAATAGAGGCTGTATTGATCTAACACATAATTAGTAAACATGCTTTCATAAAACGTCAAAGAAACTATCAACACAACTATTAACCAGATATTTCCCCATCGTTATCTGCCTTTTATATGTGCAACTTTTTCACAGATAAATTTTATTGGTCAACTAAAAAATATGTAAGAGACAGTTCTTATGGTAAGACCTTTTCAATAATTTAAGGTTCTATATAATCTTAATTTTCTTCCCATTAACTCTACAATTTACCTATTTCCTTTTATGAATCAAACTTCAACTAACAGATATATGTGGGTTACAACAGTTCTATTAGAGTGTCAAAAAACAATTTTCCTAGTCTTTGGTTAAATTGAAATATTCAATATTAATAAAAAAATGTGTTACGTTAATGAACATTAAAACGTTTTTGCCATAAATGGGTACTTGGACGCTGAGATCATCTTTTTGTTATTACCAAACTCCCAAAATTTGTATTTACTTTTTCGACAATCTTCTGTTTGCTGTATTAGTTACAAAAACCAATTATACAAAAATACAGTGTTTTGTACCATGAATTGTACCAAATTGTATAGTCAGCAGTTGTCTTTTGTTACTATAAATAAAAATAATTTCAAAGTTTCAAGAAAAATTTCAGCTTATGTCTTTTGAGAATATACTTAACTATTGATATGGAATATTTATCATGTCGTGAATCATAAGCCTTTTTAGCTACGTTTCGAGAGATACTTCTCCCATCATGAGGTTTACAATAGTAGAAATATCTCTCGAAACGTAGCTCAAGAAATGTTTACGTCTCACGACATGTTAAGTATCCTATATTATTGTGTTCAACTGAGTCCATAAAGTCAAGAATTTTAAAAGTGTTTAACTACTCTTTAAGCTAATGCATCAGTATTCAGAAACGACCCTAAGATTTTTTTCAATACTTTTTCTCTTAGATGTCTATAGGTCTAGCCATTTTAAACTTCTTGTTAGGGGGTATGCTTTCAATCTGAGAGTATAGGGTTGGGTAGTCAGCTGAAATCTTTTATTGGAAACAATGCATACTAACTTTATGAGTAGGTTGAAATGGAAAAGCTTAAAGGTAACTATGAAATCGAATTACTAACACAAATATTGTAAACGTTTTATTGTTACGATAAGATATGAATGAGTATTGATACATAATATGTAGCATAGTATTTATAAGTATAGGTTTGCTAAACGGATTTAAAATTGGCTTTTACCATTTTAATGATTACGTGAATTGAGTTATATGTTGATATTTTAAAAAAGTCAATAGATTGGGCTAACATTGTGCCATTCTGGACATTTTCTAGGAATTAGAGAACAAGATTGTGATTGACAAGAACAGAATAAAGTGAACATCAAGAAATAACTAAAGCTTATGTCTTTTTTACTTTCAGAAATAACACTACTGCTTTTATTAACCTTTGATAACATGGGATGGAATACTGAACATAAAGGTTTGAGTTCAACCAGTGGTTTGGCGTCAAAGGAAAAAATAAAACAAATTGTAAGAAATTTTTGAAAAACATTTGTCTAATTAAAAATATTGAACATACTCGGCTTTCTGTTTATCCATGATCTTCCCCAGCAGTAAGTTTAATTTGTATATTAAATTTCCTATGATGCTTCCATTAGCTAATGAAAAGGAGAAAACTTGGAATCGTCATGTTTAGCTGACGATTCCAAACTAAGTTTTTTTTATTTTTTTGTCGTTCACCGTTGATAGCTTTGATATTTAAATAATATTGAGCACTGTCGATAGCTAATAATTGCTTCCATACTGGTATATATATATATATTATATATATTATATTTATGTATATATATAATATATATATATATATTTATATATAATTTTGTTATTTGATCTGAGTATCTGGATCTTTAACATGATATTCGGACTTTCTTTCTTTTTTCAAATCTGATCACTTCTTTATTTTCTGTAGCTGACACACACAATAATGTATGTGCTTTTAGCCGTTTGATATGGTTTGCTGGTACTCAGTCTACTTTTTCTTTCAGTTAGTCAGATTAATTAATATTCGAAAAACAATGTCCTAGTTTTAATAACACCTACCATTTGAGGTATTATTAGAACTGTTTTACATAGTATAAACAAAATACGATGAACCTATGTAACTTTTTGTTTGTCATTGATTAGGTAGTAGATTCTCTCCATTTGTTACTTGCATTAGTTGGAGTCTTCTCTCTGGCACAACTTGTATCATCTCTCTTTGGTTTGATACTGCACCTCGGTGGGATTTTTAACTTAACTTGTTAAATTTAATGTCGACATTTCAGGAAACAGTGATCAGTATAAAAATACATCATGCTAATTTTTCTTTTATGCAGCAAAAACACAACTCCTTTACTTTTTGACATTAATATTAGATTTTGAAAAATATTAAATAGGTGTTAAAATTTTAAGTGTAAGTGTATAATTAAGTGTTAAAAATTTCTTCAGTTGTTGAATTTAAGGTCAACATTTCAGGGAAAAGTGATTGGTATATAAATTTGCCATGCTTTTTTTCTTTTATACAGGAAAAAGACAACTCATTTAATTCATGACATTAAAATTAGATTTTAAAAAAATTAAATAAGATAGTTAAAATTTAAATACGTTTTTTCACTAGGCTTTAGACATAAAAAAACACAAAATAAGCACTGATGTTTATCTGGTGTGTACTGTTAAAAGTAAATACACTATAGCTTTTGATATTGGTCATCAGTATAGTCAACCTTTTAATTGGTACCAAGTTCTGAAACGAGATTGTGGATCTTTCTGTAACAGACTGTTGTAATGGTTGAATTTTCGTAATATCTGATAATTTCCTTTTCTTTAAATTAAAGAAAAGGTTTTTTATAAACAACCTTAAACTTGCAACATCTTCTTGTCCCCGATATGGACTTAAAGTCTCAACGTAACTAACAGTCCCTGTAAAGTCATCCAAACAACTTCTATTCAGTTACAAAGGCAAATGTGTTTGTTTACAGACCAGTTATGAGTACTCTTGTCCAGTTTGTGTCGCTTTCTTGACTTGCTCAATTGACGCACCCAATTGATCAGCGATATTCAATCATGAATTATGATGGTGTTCCTTTGCAGTCGTTGCAAATAACAATGATTTTATTATCGAAAAATTCTCACTGATATATATATATATATATATATATATATATATATATATATATATATACTTTCATTATTGTGTATTTAATAAAAATTTTGAACAGAAATTGTTTTAACGTTCTTTCCATCAATGTGGGATTTCAAAATTAACCACGTTGTCCGCTGTTAATCCAGTTATGGCATTCGAAGTCTCAAGGAATAATTATTACTCCTTAATTGGTTTATTTTCTCTTTATATATATATATATATATATATATATATATATATATATATATATATATATGCGTATTATCAACAAAAAAAAGCTAAATTCCCAAGACACTGTCATTGAGCCACAAACGGAAGTCCTCATCAACGGTTTTGGTATCACCTCAAATACTTATCATTTGGCAAATCAATACGTGTTGATGGGATTGAATTTTACCACAATGACAAAATGGATTGTCCCTAAGACCAATTCTATGCATGAAATCGGTATATCGTCCTTACCCAGATCGTTATCGATTTAACAGCACCCATTGTTCACGCTTCAGGTCATGTCCTGGAGATTTCACCGTAGGTTCAGGAATAAATTGAGAAAGCCCATTGTTGTTGTTGTTTGGTGTATCTAAATTTAACAGAAGTGTAAACGCCGATTCATAACACAAGTTAAGCTAGGTATATATTCCCTTTGTTTTCTCTAATTCTCTCTTTTCCATTTCTTTCGCTCTTCTTTTTCAATTTTTTTCTCCAAGGAAATTGGACTTCAAATTATTATTCTTTTTAGTTCGATGGCTTTTAGATTAAAATCATATTAAAAATGTTGATTATTTGCAGAGATAAAGCAATATCAATATGAAACAAACAATCTAACCAAGACAAGAGCATCAGTGAAATATTTTATGTATTTTGTACTATCCAGATTTCAAAATTATTTTGTTTATTTATTACTGTCTTCATTTTATTTTTTCTTCTACTAAATTCAGATCACTATCCCACTTCAGAAAGTTAATAGTAGCTGGTAATTTACGTAATGTTTAGAAATATTGTATAATGAATAATATATAAACGTAAATAGGGGATAAAATGTTTCAAATACAATATCACTTGAAACTGAAGAATTAGAAAACTGACACTAAACATACGATGTGTGTCTTATTAAATTGAACTAATTAAGGTATACATTTAGAAAGGGCCGCTGCAAAATATTAAATTCTAATACAGTGCTACCTATTCGAATTTGCACTTAGATCCAAAACGTCTTTAAGTATTTCCACTACAACTCCATTCAGAGCATTAATGTTACGCAAATTAGGTAAGTTTTAATTTTCAACCAGCAACTTGTATTTTAGATACTTTTTGAAATTTATATGCCATAATAATAATTGAAACTTGTAATTCTATTAGGTAATTTTGTTAACAGAATACAAAAAACCTGATGTCAGTTATGAAGCTCTTGCTTTGAAAGAAAATTGGATAAGCAGAACCATTTGCCACTCAATTTTGGAAATTTATTCTGAAACATCTTGGTAGTAGTTAGAAGTCAACTGGACTTTACTTTATGCCCATTTTTTATCTGTGATGAAGACATTACTGAAATCAAGGCATGCTAAATATTGCAGTGTTGGTATAGAGAAGTCAGGCTACCTTACCTTGCAGCTGCATGCAGGCATAAAACCATATATTAAACCTTGGATTTTATTGTTTTTTTGTTAAACAAAATGAAAAACTATTTTCTTTAACATTCTGAAAGATTACTGAAACAAAATGTTACAGACTTTTAACATTAGCAAGACCAAATGATACTTGCTTCCTACTAATAAAGTGAAATATTTAGAGGGATAAAGGGTGTTACTTTTTTTGGTTTTACTCTTCAAATTGATGGAGATTGTTGGAAAGTTAAGTAGTGTGCCTTTTCCAGCCCTTGATATTTTCTTAGCTTTGCTTACAGTTAACATTTACTCTAAGTCATTTCCTGATAAACACAATTTACAAATCGCACCTTTGCTTTATAAACTGGTTTAAACTTCAAATCAGAAAAATACATTATTAACTGTTTAAAGAATTTATTTTATAAGACAGTGTGAAAGTGGAAAAGATCACTAAGATAAATAGCAATATAAAATTTTGATTATCGTTCCAGAAAAACTTTTTTTTTTTTATAGTTTTATCAAAAACCATTCTATTTACAAAAAATGCTAAAAAAAAAATAAACAAATATGGTTTTGGGGCAATAGAATAAAGTAATCACGAGTATTGTGAAAATGTAAATTTTGGAACCACGTATTTTAAACAATTTTCGCTAACTTTTTCTGTCTAAATTTGTTGGGCAAATATGTCTGGGTAGGATTTAGAAAACCTATAACATTAATTTACAATAAGATTATTTTGCTGATGAACGTATTTATTTCAAACTTTTCATACCCTACTTTTTTGTAGAAATGAGAGTTCTCAAGTAAACCTTACTCTGACATTTGAGTACATCAATAATACGCATCTTGTTGTTTTGCAAGATATTTTCGATCCGCAATCAAATGGAGGATTCAATATCAGTAAAGAGAAAATAACTGTCAATACACAAGGAGGTACATTGTATAAAAAGATAATACTATTACCTATTATTAGGCTACGATGATATTTTTATTATGTTTCATTATTCTTTTGTCTGGGAATTCTTCTTTATATGATTTTCTCACATGGCTGAAATCATCACGTCTGTTCGCATGTCCGAACCAGAAAACGGGGAAGACCACACAAGAAATGGTCAGACCAAATTCGATGTGATCTTGGCATCCCTCTACTGACAATTGAACGTAAAGCCAAAGACCGAGAAAAATGGAGTGAAGTTGTATCAAGAGAATGTGCGAGGACCCGATAACTAGGGTTATGCAACTAAGTCAAGTTTCATTATTAAAATTAGAATCTAGTTTTGTAGATCACCGATCTCCTTTACAAGTAGAAACAGCAAAATATATTTTTGCTTGATAGTTTAGATGTGTTAAAGAGATAGACGTGCAATAGAAATAATAAATTTTAGAAAAGAGAATTCTGTATTTTTATATATTAGGAGTAAAACATCTTTTAAATATTGATGTAGGCTTTTTATCATAATGTGAGTCGTAAGCAGTTTCTGAGCCACTTTTCGAGATATACTTCTCCCATCGTCAGGTTCATAAGCTCGTAAACTCATCATAGCCTGACGATGGGAGAAGTATCTCTCGAAACGTGGCTTAGAAACTACTTACGACTCATATTATGATAAAAAGCCTACATCAATGGCTTCCACTGAGTCCATAAAATCAAGAATTTTTAAAACTCTTAAATAATTTGTTTAATCTAGATCACTTTTTAAGTCAAATATTTTGACTACCAATAAGCAGTTAACTTATTGGGTACTTGCTGTCTTGTTGGTTTTCATCCTATTTGAGCTTAGTTTTCATAGCTAAGATATTACATGTAGGTATCCAGCTTCAACAGTCAATATTATGTTTTTCGTTTGTTTTTGGTCAATTAAATTGACTTCTGCATCAATTCCTTATATATACAGCTGGTTTAAATAAATTTGTTTCCGTGTAAATTCTTGAAGACCATGCTAAGTCAAGTGAAATATTAATGCCAATAAATACAAGCTTTAAAATATTCTTTCGAAAGGTCGAACCAGAAATTATGGTCTTTCGAATTCTTTTCGATCATCTTCGCTCATGGAATTCCTTGATAAACTTCTCTTTTTCCTCCTTGTAAGACATTAAGTTTCTTCACTTATCATATTGCTAATGCTTCTCAAGTGTTTGAGCCATTTAAACTCTTAAGGGCATTGATAACACATCGCTTGTTTAGCTCGGATTTACATTTATATTTTTCAAATGTGTCTTTTCGTTACATGATACAAAGCAAAATTTATGTTTTGTTACTAGCTCATAAGATGACAGCTTAATAAAAATAATGGCAAATATTTGGCAAACATTTTTATAAAGAGTTTACTAATTATCGCGGCTGTGTTGTATATTGTATTACTGTCATTCTACATTATGTTCCCAAATATCAGATTACAGGAGACTTTTCTTGAAAATTTTCAGCATTTGAGTCCTTATTACATTTTTCAAAGTGAATCTGAAGAAAGGTATATGATCTGTTACAGTATCATCAAAATTTTGATTTCAGCAACAGTTGAAAAACTTTAACAAAAAAATAATCAGAATTCAACTTCTTGTATTAAATTTTTTAACAACCAACAAAAGTGCACTCGCCATTCAGAACATTAGTTGAAGCAAAATAAGCTTGCAAGGATTGATTTTGATTACAGCAACAGTTGAAATATTTAACAAAAAAATAAACAGAATTCAACTTCTTGAATTAAATTTTTTAACAACCAACAAAAGTGCACTCGCCATTCAGAACATTAGTTGAAGCAAAATAAGCTTGCAAGGAAAGATTTTGATTTCAGCAACAGTTGAAATATTTAACAAAAAAATAAACAGAATTCAACTTCTTGTATTAAATTTTTAAACAACCAACAAAAGTGCACTCGCCATTCAGAACATTAGTTGAAGCAAAATAAGCTTGCAAGGAAAGATTTTGATTTCAGCAACAGTTGAAATATTTAACAAAAAAATAAACAGAATTCAACTTCTTGTATTAAATTTTTAAACAACCAACAAAAGTGCACTCGCCATTCAGAACATTAGTTGAAGCAAAATAAGCTTGCAAGGAAAGATTTTGATTTCAGCAACAGTTGAAATATTTAACAAAAAAATAAACAGAATTCAACTTCTTGTATTAAATTTTTAAACAACCAACAAAAGTGCACTCGCCATTCAGAACATTAGTTGAAGCAAAATAAGCTTGCAAGGAAAGATTTTGATTTCAGCAACAGTTGAAATATTTAACAAAAAAATAAACAGAATTCAACTTCTTGTATTAAATTTTTAAACAACCAACAAAAGTGCACTCGCCATTCAGAACATTAGTTGAAGCAAAATAAGCTTGCAAGGAAAGATTTTGATTTCAGCAACAGTTGAAATATTTAACAAAAAAATAAACAGAATTCAACTTCTTGTATTAAATTTTTAAACAACCAACAAAAGTGCACTCGCCATTCAGAACATTAGTTGAAGCAAAATAAGCTTGCAAGGAAAGATTTTGATTTCAGCAACAGTTGAAATATTTAACAAAAAAATAAACAGAATTCAACTTCTTGTATTAAATTTTTAAACAACCAACAAAAGTGCACTCGCCATTCAGAACATTAGTTGAAGCAAAATAAGCTTGCAAGGAAAGATTTTGATTTCAGCAACAGTTGAAATATTTAACAAAAAAATAAACAGAATTCAACTTCTTGTATTAAATTTTTAAACAACCAACAAAAGTGCACTCGCCATTCAGAACATTAGTTGAAGCAAAATAAGCTTGCAAGGAAAGATTTTGATTTCAGCAACAGTTGAAATATTTAACAAAAAAATAAACAGAATTCAACTTCTTGTATTAAATTTTTTAACAACCAACAAAAGTGCACTCGCCATTCAGAACATTAGTTGAAGCAAAATAAGCTTGCAAGGAAAGATTTTGATTACAGCAACAGTTGAAATATTTAACAAAAAAATAAACAGAATTCAACTTCTTGTATTAAATTTTTTAACAACCAACAAAAGTGCACTCGCCATTCAGAACATTAGTTGAAGCAAAATAAGCTTGCAAGGAAAGATTTTGATTACAGCAACAGTTGAAATATTTAACAAAAAAATAAACAGAATTCAACTTCTTGACTTAAATTTTTTAACAACCAACAAAAGTGCACTCGCCATTCAGAACATTAGTTGAAGCAAATTAAGCTTGCAAGGAAAGATTTTGATTACAGCAACAGTTGAAATATTTAATAAAAAAATAAACAGTATTCAACTTCTTGTATTAAATTTTTTAACAACCAACAAAAGTGCACTCGCCATTTAGAACACTAGTTGAAGCAAAATAAGCTTGCAAGGAAAGATTTTGATTACAGCAACAGTTGAAATATTTAATAAAAAAATAAACAGTATTCAACTTCTTGTATTAAATTTTTTGACAACCAACAAAAGTGCACTCGCCATTTAGAACATTAGTTGAAGCAAAATAAGCTTGCAAGGAAAGATTTTGATTACAGCAACAGTTGAAATATTTAACAAAAAAATAAACAGAATTCAACTTCTTGTATTAAATTTTTAAACAACCAACAAAAGTGCACTCGCCATTCAGAACATTAGTTGAAGCAAAATAAGCTTGCAAGGAAAGATTTTGATTTCAGCAACAGTTGAAATATTTAACAAAAAAATAAACAGAATTCAACTTCTTGTATTAAATTTTTAAACAACCAACAAAAGTGCACTCGCCATTCAGAACATTAGTTGAAGCAAAATAAGCTTGCAAGGAAAGATTTTGATTTCAGCAACAGTTGAAATATTTAACAAAAAAATAAACAGAATTCAACTTCTTGTATTAAATTTTTAAACAACCAACAAAAGTGCACTCGCCATTCAGAACATTAGTTGAAGCAAAATAAGCTTGCAAGGAAAGATTTTGATTTCAGCAACAGTTGAAATATTTAACAAAAAAATAAACAGAATTCAACTTCTTGTATTAAATTTTTAAACAACCAACAAAAGTGCACTCGCCATTCAGAACATTAGTTGAAGCAAAATAAGCTTGCAAGGAAAGATTTTGATTTCAGCAACAGTTGAAATATTTAACAAAAAAATAAACAGAATTCAACTTCTTGTATTAAATTTTTAAACAACCAACAAAAGTGCACTCGCCATTCAGAACATTAGTTGAAGCAAAATAAGCTTGCAAGGAAAGATTTTGATTTCAGCAACAGTTGAAATATTTAACAAAAAAATAAACAGAATTCAACTTCTTGTATTAAATTTTTAAACAACCAACAAAAGTGCACTCGCCATTCAGAACATTAGTTGAAGCAAAATAAGCTTGCAAGGAAAGATTTTGATTTCAGCAACAGTTGAAATATTTAACAAAAAAATAAATAAAATTCAACTTCTTGTATTAAATTTTTAAACAACCAACAAAAGTGCACTCGCCATTCAGAACATTAGTTGAAGCAAAATAAGCTTGCAAGGAAAGATTTTGATTTCAGCAACATGTGAAATATTTAACAAAAAAATAAACAGAATTCAACTTCTTGTATTAAATTTTTAAACAACCAACAAAAGTGCACTCGCCATTCAGAACATTAATTTAAAGCAAAATAAGCTTGCAAGGAAAGATTTACAACTTGTCATTAATAATATTGTATGAATTTAGAAAGCAATACAAAAAGAAATAAAAAGTATTGCCCCTTGAAAACTGTTTATATATAAACTGCAAACTAAAAGTAATCTGCGTTTCTTTTATTTCAGTCCCCAATGGAATAGCAGCAAACCTAACTGGATACGCTATTAATTCAAGAACTGCTGAGTTATCTTGGCAATACAAGGAAGAATATGATTTAAAAGGATTCTCTGTCATATATAAGGATAATGCCTTCTCATCAAGTGACTACAGTTTGGTTGGTACAGTAAACAATACAGTAAAAATACATTTTTTGCTTCCATCGGTAAATTACTCTGTGAGAGTTATTCCTTATGGATACACATGTACTGGATTTCCTAGTGAACCAATATTTATTTTCACGCCAGAGGACAGTAAGTAGGGAATTCCTACCTTTTATCTAAGATTCAATAAAGATCGAAACGGTAATAAAACAGATTTTTACCTATAAAACGTAAATATATATATATAAAGCTTTCGATTCGGTTATCCGTATTAAAGTGCTCAATACATAAATGCAGAGCGTAATTAATTTTACATTAATACATTAATTTTACATTTCCTGAAGAGTGAATAAAATCACGAAACAGGCTTGTCGAAATGGACTGTGTAGTTTTTTGATTCTTTCCAACTTATCATATCTTCATCATATATATATATATATGATGTATAAATAATGAAATAAGGATATATATATATATATATATATATATATATATATATGATGTATAAATAATGAAATAAGGAGAAAAGAGTCAAAAGACTAAACTTTTCATCTCATCAACCCTGTTTTGTAATTTTAATCACTCTTCAGGAGAAATACAGTTTCAATATTTCAACCAACTGGGTTATATTTTATTTACAATTAAAGGCAATACGTCTAAGTATTCATAAACAATAGCTTTCTTCCGTGACAGAGACAGGTTCGTTTCTTTTGTTTCTCTCTCTGTTGTGCTTTACGTCACCTATTGTGAGAATCACAATAGGCGATGTAAAGCACTTCTCACAGTTATGGATAAATGTAAGAATAAAGACTAAAAACACAGGACAAATTTCTCACCATGTGGATTCATCACTTCCACAACCGAATCCTTTTGTTTAAGATTGAGAATTGTGGGCGGCGAATTGAGGCAGAGGATACATCTTGTGTTTGACTATTGTACGGTGGGCTTATTGAAAGGATCCAGCAAGACATTGTATTGTCGATATTTCCGTCTTTTAATGTTTAAATGTGTTTTTCGAGTTCTGTCGAGATTTTGTATTTTGTGTGTCAAAAAGGTGCAGTGCGGGATCTTTACCCTGGTTTTTAATTCGTTTTCTGTGAGTTTTAAGTATGTTTCAGTAGTGTTGTTGTCTTT
This sequence comes from Morbakka virulenta, assembly GCA_003991215.1. Taxonomy (NCBI): domain Eukaryota; kingdom Metazoa; phylum Cnidaria; class Cubozoa; order Carybdeida; family Carukiidae; genus Morbakka; species Morbakka virulenta. Next base: position 21,129 of record RDPX01000092.1, on the reverse strand, counting down.
GCATGTTAAGGTGGCTTAGTAGATAACAGATGTTTGTAGGCAATTGTCATTAAATGGACATGTGTTATTTTGTCAGCAGTTGCATGACTTGTTTCCTTAGCACTGTTTGTAGCGGTGTTGTTTGGTTTTAGTTGGTTAAGAATGCGCTTGTTGTGGATCTCGACTATTTGTTTTTTGTGTTCTTCGAGCAGCTGTAATTAATCTTGATGTTATTTCTGTTAAAGACCTTCCTATTCTGTGGTCGTTAGGGAAGTGGCTGTGGGTTAGGGTAATGAATCTTTATCTGCTGACTTTTTTGCTCTATGGCGGATTGTACCAAAGTATATTGTTCTGTTGGTCAACTTTTACGTCTGGTAGTTGTGGTTGCTTCATAGTGTAGTTTTTGATTGTATCCGCTGTCGTCTATTGCCATTATGTCTGGAGGTGCATCTGTTGATACTGTCTGGTATCTTCTTTGTGGGGATTGGTAGGTACTTGCTTTGTCGGTGGACGTAATGGAATGTAGAGAGGGTTTGTAAAGGGTTTGTAGGTGCTGTTGTGTAGGTTGAGGGAGATATCAAGGAAGTTGATAGTCATTTGTTTCCTTCTATTGTAATGCGTAGTCCCTTGTCGTGTAATATACGGCATATTTCTTCCGGATGATTTCTGTTTGTCACCGATTTGTTTGCAAAGTATCGTTTCGGTAAAGTTCTAAACTAATGCCGAGGTATTGTAATAGTAAACGTAGAAAGCTCCTGTCTAGCTCTCAGATTTTGGCGCCTTCGTAGCTTCCCATAGTAACCTCAAATAATATTTTATATACTAAATACTACTATTTTCCACTCTACATTTATGAAATGAGCACTGTACAAGAACCTATATATATACATTTGTATATATATATGTATATCCTTTAGTACCCTTTAAAGTAAGTTAATTCTTATAGTACTGGCAGAAGCCATACTACCTGTGATACAGATTTGTCTCGGGTCTACTTTTGGCGACAAAACTATGTGTTTTTGTTGTCTTGTGCAATGTTGCTTAAAGTGTAGTACTTCTAAATCTTAGATTTGACATCCATGGTAGTTGAAAGCCTACCTATTCACAATTTAATGAACACTTTAACATTTTCTTTACAGGTTTTAAATTTTTTATCCAGGTCATTGAGAAATTACCTGGAGGTAGTTACTTTTAAGAAAGATTGACTGCAAAATTGGAACGTACAGAAACGCACCTCAGGACTACTGTTTACGAAATGTACATTCATGTATCTTGAATTTAAAGATTGAAAACAAAAACGATGATATGCCTGTAAAGAAATTTTTTCATGCTCTACCACGACATTTTCTACGCTATGAAGCAGGCAAACAAAACGAGAAGAAGGGTGCAAATTATAGAATTCTTTTTTTTATATCTTGAACAATATGTTCCGAAACAGCAAGCCAATGTTCCCGAAACCGGGTGTACAAGCACAAAAAAAGGTGGCCACCTATGATGCTCATCTGAAACGGTGGTTAGAATTGAGAATTGACACATTTTTCACCAAGTGGTTCACGACCAATAAGAATTGCACTAAGACAGCTTCTGAGAACAAAACACCTGTGTATTTTTACAACAAGTACCTAAAACACATCAATCTTTTACGGTTCTGGAAGATTGTTTTTCATTTCCAATAAATAACAGCTGACCTAAAAATCAACCATCATTTGTAAACAGACTAATTCCTACTATTAGAAACAAAATATTTAATTATGTCAGTCGTAAAATGAATTAATGTAAATGATTTGTAAACTTTCAGGAACTGGATGATTTCATGTGAATGTGCACAATCTGGATTAGGTGACGAGACGCATGGCCACATATTTACAGTAGACTTGCAAATAAGAACGAATTAAGTTTTAAAAAGATGCTAAAGAAAGAACCGAATTTTAAAGACCTTCAAAGTGTAACCTGGAAGAAATGGAGATATATACTTAAACAAGGACTTGCTACTTTTATTGATTGAATTAGTAATAGCATTGAAGAAACGAAGAAGGAACTACAGAAGAGGTAACACACGTCTCTCCAAAACTGATCAACGAATATCTGGTTTGAAGAAGTTTGTTACACATTAAAAAGCTGAAGTTGCTCTCAAAGACCCAAAAGTAATCAAATAATTGAAAAGGTTTCATATCAAACTTGTTATTTTACTTTTTTACAAGATTTTTAACAGCATCATCATAGTCTGTAAAAATTATTAGGTTGAACTATAGGACAAAAGATCTGAGGGAAAGGAGGGCTGAGTGAAACGTATTGAGAACAATGTTGGGTACGCTGAAAGCTTATATATACCAGTTTGTGAGAAAGGAAAAACATTACCTCATGTACCGGATGCCAAAAATACATATAGTTTAGTACGTTTCAGATTTATAATCATCTGTAAAGCTGTTTCTAACGTATTTAAACTTGTATACAAGCAAGAAGAAAGCTTTTATGTCAAATCTAAATATTTAAAAAATTACAAGAAATTCTGGGCTCTTCAAAATGTAACGGCTGTCATTGACAAACTGAAGAAAATATATAGAAAAGGTCAAGGAAAAAGCATTGCAATATATGATTTCACCACTCTTTATACGAAGCTACCTGAACAGTATCATATCTTTCAATAATAGTAGACGTGGTAGTTGAAGAAGGTGGCAAAAATCTCCATCCTTTTATCATCATCTAGTACTGTTCTCTGAGGAATCAAAGTAATTTCTCCCAATTCGATTTGACAAATGATTGGCTATCATCCCATGTTGGGGAGACGTGGCTTAATGGTTAGTGCAGTTGGCCAATAACCAAGGATTCCGGGTTTGATTCCCTCAGCGGGCGAGGAGAATTTGGAACTTTACGAAAAAAGAAGCCATTGGTTGGTGTCAGGAAGAACATCCGGCCAAGAAATTCCTCACTGCCAAAACATAAAGGCACCGTCTGAGCCTTAATTGCTGGGGAAAATGACGTTATAACAAAAAGGGGCTATTATTCTATGTTCTTAATGAATACGACTAGTCGTAGATGATTTCACTAGATTACTTCTGTATAGTTTTTTACATCTACCCACAATGCAATGTATATTTATTTCTAGTTTCTCTCGTTTGACTCGACCGACATTATCACTTTTTCAGGGTACATGAATTTTTAGCTTGCGTTTATTTGGCATGAATAACGCTGCCTGGTAGCCATTTGGCGGCAGGGGTCAATTACTTTAGGATCCGCAACAGAACCCAGTACTTCTTTACAGTACTTTACTGTTGGGTGAACATGACAGCTCTTACCTTTCCTGCAATCTTCTCTTGCCATTTTTCTTTTTAACCTCAGTAAATGCAGCCTGTATATTTTTTTTTTGACTGTCATCCCTTCTTTGAAATTAATTACTTCTAACATAATTAGTCTCTTTACTCTACAAGCCTTACTGCCTAACTGCATATACACAGTTCCTCTTAGTAGTTGTTGTTAGGTTAGGAAAGGTTATTGAAAATTATTTCAAACATATTGCATAAGATGAAATACCAGTCGAGTCGTTCCAAAAATTGCTTAATGTCAAAAAAACATTCAAGAAATCCATGAACAACATATGACTTATCAGCTTTCTACCAGGCCCAAATACATACTCACGATTCCCCATTTGTTCTCAGTTTGTTCATTGCAATTGTTGCTTCTTCAGCCAAAGCTCAAGCCATCTCTTCTCTTGTCTACACATAATTTCTATTGACTAATACCCCGACTTTTATATCCCATTAGGTCGTCCTTGTAGAAAGCAATACGCTTGTTATCACTCTTTATTTCCTCTGTTTTAACAGGGTTTCTTTCCAGCCCCAACGTATCTCTCTGTCCTTTTCTTCATTTCACAAGTAAATTTGCTATCAATTTTCCTTCATTCAAAGCTGACAAGAGACCGTTATTTTCAATTGTTTTAGCTGTGATAATATGTTCGGTGACTTCTTTCATTCTATGCCTTTCTGTCCCTAATTCCTCTTACTTTGTTAATATATCTCTCGGCCTTTACTCTACGGCTTCCTGCACGACAAAATATTTCCACAGCAATCTCTGTTCTTCTTGTGTCCATTATTTCTTAAATCTTCCGCTCATTACTCCTTTCTTGAAACCCAAGATTTTTGAAAAATTAGTTTTACAGCAGTTCTGGGCTTTCAACTAATTCCACTGTTTCTCTATCTAAATCCTAATTGATAATATGGTTGCGAATGGGTCTACCCTACTTACCAGTAAATTATCTGTTGAATGCTATGACCCTACCATCATTGATATGGGTCCCGTGGACATTGTTGTTTTTTTGGTTTTTTTCCGACATTTAATCCTAAAAAATGACAGTGTTTGTGAGATTGCGAAGTAGCTTAATGTCAACACCTAGGACATTTAATAAGAATATCAATAATCATAATAATGATATTAATAAAATAACAATAAAATAATGATAATATAATAATAGAAAAAATAATAAAATAATGATAAAATAATAAAAGGTAACAATCAAATAGTGATAATAATAATAATAATAATAATAATAATAATAATAATTTTAATTTTAATAATAACAGTAATGATAACGATGAAAGCTACTAGTTGATAATAATCGCGATGACTATTCAATGATAAAATTTCCTCTTACTTATTCCGTACTTATTATTTCTTATATATACATATAAAATAAATTAGGTACAATATACTCCCTGTTATTGCTTTATCTTTTAGTTCCTACTGCACCTCCTGGTGATTTGGAATGTAACCCTGTAGAAAATTTAGGACTTCTAGTTTTTTGGTCAACAGTTCCAAGAAATGAAGTAATGGGTCATCCAAAAGGGTATATGCTTGCATACCAAGAAGTTAATGAAGATCGATGGCTAGTTGTTAATACCAGTGCTGATACATCGAAATATATTGTAGAGAATCTGAAGCCATTGACTGAATATTACGTCAAAACTGCTGTATTCAATTCCAAGTTTATTGGACCTTTCTCAAAAGCTTGCTGCAAGACAACAGGTAGTGGTGAGTATATTGCTAAAATTAACATATGATAAAACTCTGGTTGCCGATCATCTCACTATCTTGACCATTATGCAAAACCTTGATTTTATAAGGTTTTCATTGTCATCGCCAGGCAGTAAGTCAAAGTTAAAAGGAGACCACTGGGACCACTATTATCAGGTGTCCATTGAGTAATCCTTTTACAGGGTTCAATCATAACTGTACATAACTTATTATTAATTAAATTTTAAACTGCTGTTCGAAAGTCGATCAGAACAGTCATCTTCTCCTTTTTGATCGAGCCAAAGTGAAGCAGCAAATATTCTAAAAGTATCTGTTTATACTTACTGAATGATAAGAAAAACAGGATACGGAATTTATCAATTGATCCTCCTTTTTTCTGGTTTTTAATTTTGCATGAAAGATTTTCTCTAATCCATTAAAAAATCAATTTTTAATTTTCATTTGGATTGATCTGATGTTGATAACTTCAACTTTAGTTTTATTGGGGATCTCTTGGTATTCTTTCTTTCTTTAAATTCTATTCCCAGATTACAAAGTAAGCACAAAATCATCATTATTAATCTCTGATTTGAATACTTTCTGGTGCAAGCAATGATATGAAAGCTTTTATGATGTCATCAACAAGATTTCTGTACTGATAGCCTAGAATTTTTAAGTATGCATGTTTTTCTGTTGCTTTATTAATGTTTTTTCCAACCGCTTATAAACTTCTTAACTTCTTATGTCTTCGCTTGGATTACTCTTACCTAAGTTTTAAAACTTCTGCAATATTGCTGATATTCTTTCTTGAAAGTTTGTAGGTAGGTCACTCATGACCACCCAATATTTTGTGTTGTATACTGTTTTAAAGCATCACCCATCTCATCATAGAGTTATGGCTACCTTATCACACGAAAGTAAAGCGGGCTGGTACTAAACGAGGAAGGAGTTACTTTTTCTTTAATAAAACCCATGTTAATTTCAGGTCAGAGTTTTTTAGAATCACTAATTTTCTCAGTCAGTTACTTCTGTTTAAGTTATCTTCTTTCGTTAGTTTAAAAATAGAGAGAATAGAAAAGAACAGAAGTTAGTAAATCATAGCCAAATACCTTTTTCCTGATAATTTCTCACAACTACAAATTTACATCACCACGTCATCATTATTATCATCATCGTTCTCTACATGTTCCTCGTCATCACCATCATCATCACAATAATCAACATCAAAATGTCCTTTGAATCAGATTTCACAGTACAATAAATTTTGCAGAAAGTATTGTTACTATTGCTTGTGTTTCTCATTTGGTTTTTATTTTTACGATAGTCTACCTTAAAGCAAAGGAGAGGGCTATTTTCCTTCATGAACTACTGGTTGGAAGTTCCGATTTCCTATCATAAAATGCCAAACGTATCTTGCAAATTCTAGTTCGGCATGACTAACTTTCACTGGTGCTATTTATATTTTAACATTGTTTCACTTGCAACCAATAAAAAATCGTTATGTTTGTTACACTCTCTTTTCAATATTTTCTTTTATACAAAGTATGCTTTCCAGTTTACAGTGTTTGAGTAGACATGAAACCCTCCAAGTAAAGTAAAAACACCGCAGAATTGTGCCACTTTTCGAACATTTTCTGAAGCAAAATTGTTTTACATTTTGTTCTCGTTTGCCTACAGTTAATAGTCCTTTACCGAGACATCTACCAGTAATAATGGAACTTATCTTAAGGACAGAATTTGAGGGTTCAAGGTGGTACAATATATAAGGAAGGAGTGCATCATGTCAATCTAATATTCGATTGCGAATAAAAATATCTAAAAACTCCAGCTTAGTATTTTGCTGATGAATATTATTGTGCTGGTATTCAGACCAACGTAATTTTTGTCGTTTCTACAGAATGTAAATCACAAATTACAAAAGAATAAAAAAGTATGTACCATAGTAACAACCTTACAAAGAGCTGGATCTATTATCAATGTTTATATTATTCGTTCTAATCCAACAAACTTTAGTCAGTATTGCGATATTTCCGCTACGTTTTCCCGAGTACAATCACTTTATCATACAATCACTTTATCATAAAATCACTTTATCATGCAATCACTTTATCATCCAATCACTTTATCGTCAAATCACTTTATCATACAATCACTTTATCATACAATGACGTTTTTACAACAAGACGTCACAATGTCTAGACGAACAGTAGCTAATTTTTTTATGAATGTAAGAGAGGAGCCAGTTTTTACATGATACAAGACGTGCCTGACAAAAGAAAAATTTGCTCCAATAAAAAATATGACCATGAATGAAAAAGGAATAGAACAGTTATTTCGAAAANATATTTCCGCTACGTTTTCCCGAGTAAAATCACTTTATCAAACAATCCCTTTATCATACAATCACTTTATCATACAATCACTTTATCATACAATCACTTTATCATAAAATCACTTTATCATGCAATCACTTTATCATCCAATCACTTTATCGTCAAATCACTTTATCATACAATCACTTTATCATACAATGACGTTTTTACAACAAGACGTCACAATGTCTAGACGAACAGTAGCTAATTTTTTTATGAATGTAAGAGAGGAGCCAGTTTTTACATGATACAAGACGTGCCTGACAAAAGAAAAATTTGCTCCAATAAAAAATCTGACCATGAATGAAAAAGGAATAGAACAGTTATTTCGAAAAGGGTGGAAAGGCCAAAACATATATCACTGTTACTCTTTGCTAATCACGTAATGGAGCTACGCTTCCTTTTCAATCAATTTTCGCGGTAAAAACATACAAAAAATACATTTTAGTTACAACATCCAAAACGACGTCCATTCTGTATCATTTTACGAAAAACACAGCAGCAATGAAATTGAAACTTTCCGACCAATGGACGAGAGTTTGCTTCCATGTAAAAAGTTTTCAACCCATGTTATACTGAGATTAAAGCCACTACCAAACACGACTCATTTGTTTCAATCACTGAACTTTACAAATTTCTTGGCCGGATGCCCTTCCTGAAGGCAACCACTGGCTTTTTTACTATGCTGCATTCAAAAAGCTTGATAAACTTTCGTTTTTCATTAAGCCACTTTCACACTCTCAATTTAACCCCAAATCCATGTATTCTTACATGATGTACGAACAGTATGTCCTATTTTGTTCCTTTGGTTAATGAATCTGAAAGTTTAGTGTTGTTCAAATGTTCGGATCTTGGAAAAAGCAGGCGTTATTTCGTCACTGTTTGTTATCCTTTGTTTTGCATTCGAATTAATTAACTAACATGTGGCACAATTTATCATTCTCGCTAATTTCTGATCGTCGCGTTAAAACAATTATCAAATTAATTTGTGTAATGAGTGTCTTCTTTATTACTATTTTCAGTCGGTGCATAGCATACTATTGTTGGTATATCGAAGGAGGTTTTTTTTCAATCTGACTGGTACTTGATTGGCATCCACTTATTCTGCAGACTTCATTGCGACTATATTATTATCTCAAGTGACTGCCTTAGGCATTGTTTGGACTTTCCTGCTTTGCAAGGAGAATATATTTTCTGAGATTATATGAGAAAATTATCAATTTCAGAATTATGTTAAAATAACAAAAAAGAAAATAAAAGAAGAGGAATTACGCCTAAAGTTTACATGTCCAAAAAGATTTGTGTAGCAAAGTTCATTACAAGGATATATGTGATTATAACTACTGTTTCTTCCGACAGTTATTTAAGATCTCTGTTTTTCTCTTTTAGTTCCAACTCATGCTCCAATGACCAACTTTTCCATTGATGATAACGATTTTCGCCGTATTAATATAAAGTGGTCTAAGCTAGCAATATCTTCGGTAAATGGATACTTTCTAACCTACAATCTATTTGTCAAAATTATCAAGCAATCTGATGAAAGTTTCCAGCAGGCTGAATGGTCAAGCATCCAATTTCATCCGACAGAAACAAAATATTCCTTTATTGGAGAAACGTTCACAACATACGCTTTCAAAATGTGTGCCAGTAATGAGTTTGGAAGAGGGAAATGTACAGAGGAAACTGCAATTGGTAAATGTTTGGTAATTCATAATACAGCTTGCTTTTTAGAGTAGAAGTCTTCTTTAGTTGTCAAAAGTGTGCGATAACTTTAAATATATTTATGTAAGATTAAAAGTATATTTATTGACACATCGTTACTTCTAAAAAAGAGAGTTTTCTAATGTCTTTTGTAGACAAATTTTTATTCAGGCCTGGATCAATCATACAGGAAACATGGACAATCACTCAAGGCTTAAATATTTTCATGGATTTAACTGTATGAATTTGAGGAAGTTTATTATCTTGATGGCATCTCAACTATGAGGTTATTTTAGGAGTAGGCTAGTCTCTATGCGATACCATTCCTCCCTTTAACTAAAACTGTAACACACAGCCAAATAGACATTTAGCTGTAAAAGAAACAACATAATTCAAAGTTAAACTAAAAGCTACTTTGATAGGGAAAAATGTGTGATACAGTTGCATAGCCCTTAGCCTTACTATGATTTTACAATATGGGGCATATGGTCAAAGAAGAGGAAAGGCCTGAAGAGAAATATAAAAGTCTAATATAACAAATGATAGCTATCCAATAATAACAGAAGGTTTAATGCCATACACTGTGGGCACGGGTATTAGCCTATTTTTGTTTTCTTGGTACCTTAGTGTATATATATATATATACACATATGATTGTCTTACTAGCAATTGATAAGGATCTGCATGGAATAAAAACAAGTGTTCCAAGTTGCACTGATGAGATGTTGAACAAGTTTCTTCAAACTATATCTATCTATCTATCTATCTATCTATCTATCTATCTATCTACAGTTCTACATATCTACCTATCTATTACCTATCTATCTATCTATCTATCTATCTATCTATCTATATCACCTTCCACTATTCAACCATTACATCAACACCCTTGGATTATCTTAGGCTTTACTTATTTTAGACTAATACTTTGTTACTATTAAACCATTTATACCTTTTCAAGTTGTACTGAGGAAGATTTAAAAATAAACTGAAGCGTTTGTGAATGTGACTTTTTTTGGTTTGGTATAATATATAGATACTTATATATATAAATATTTATATAAATATATATATATAAATATATATATAAATATATATATGTATAAATTGAGCTAATTTGCATCGGTACCAAATGAATTGTGTTTCATCCTTTTATAGGGCATAACCTGGCCCTGACTTTGGTTCAAGATTCTGAGCTTATGTGAAGGGAATAGAGGTATTACCTCTCTAAAAATGTATATGGCCATAATAAGTTAATCTCTTTGCATATAAGCAGAGTAAACGAACTTCTATATTTTATATTCATTAAAAAAAGGAAAAAAGGAAAAAAATGTAAAAAACGGGATCTCTTTTAAGTCTCTCCATCCCAATTAATAGGGAATATAAAAAAAAATTTTAAAGCATCAAGAACCAAACACAAGACAGAATACTTAATTCACCATAACAAAGGAAGTGAATATGTTAATGTTGCAGTTATATTTCAGTCTGTTACGCTTGATGAAGGGAATAAAATACTTCCGTTTTAAAGAAATTATCTTATCATTTATGATTCTGAACTTCTGACTCTACAAAAAACAGTTAGGGATCCACTATGTGACAAGTCAAACACAGCATTCTATGGATTTTGATATCCAAAAACGCCACTTGAAACAACATATTTTATACAGCAAAGCCTTTTTATTAGTTACATTGTTGGTAGGGAATGACTACCTTATTTCATACTTAAGGGTTGTTTTTTATCTGGTGCAAATCATCTCCTTTTCTTAGCTCCATCTTAAGTAGAGTATTAATTGACAAAGGTAAAAAGGATTGGCAAAACAAAACAGCATTTTTAATCTATTACGAGATATTATCTATACAAATTAATAACTCCTGAATCCCAAAATAACTATATACTATTCAAATTCACTCCTAGAAAAATATATCTCCTACAAAAATAAATTTTATTTTCAAATAGACTTGCCTAAAGTTATGCAGCTAAGCTTTTGCTAAAGTTTTATGAAAAAGTATTTTGAAGTTAGCACTGCAAATGATGAAGGTGGCCAAGCGAACGTAATTCAGACAAGTCCTGCAACATCTGTTTAACCCTATTGCGTGGTTGTGAAAGTTCGAATGTAAAGAAATAAGTGGAATATAGACTGAGGAAGGGAGAAAAAGGTTTTACATAATGGTTAAGGTATGATAAAT
>RDPX01000919.1:0-22772 GCA_003991215.1 Morbakka virulenta | reverse complement strand
AATTTTAGACGTGTTCCGCAGGTCAATATGGGTCTTTAAGGTATAGCGTTTATCCTTAAGATAGCTCTAAATAATATCAAGGAATGTGTTGCTGTTCAAGCACTGCTGCTTATGATATTTCGCTGGAACGTGTGTAATGAAAGTGCACATACACAAGCCCAATCTCAGGTGCAACAGTGTTACAAGAGGAACACGAATCCCCAAAGTTGTTTTGAAATATCTCGAGGGCGAATACTGTACCTTAATAGAAATCCTTCTGAAAGCTCAATAATATGAATGACCGTCACTTCTACAACATGATAGTAGGCTTCCATCTATGTAGTAGAAGTGCATATATACAGACCCAAGTATGATCAGCAACAGTGCTGTGCCACCCTTGGACAGAACCAGAAATTGGCGCTGAGAACAGAAACGAATTTGGTCACGTGAATTAAATAGATCTACCAATGAAATTTTACTTCTACAAAGGATGGTAAAATAGGTTTTTATTTATTTAGCCGGGTGCCGGGCTAAATAGAAACTACCATACTTAAACCTACAAAAGACCAATGTCATGAAGATATCTAGAGATCCAATGAACATTGTAAAGGACAATATAGTTATCCATGGTGAAGCCGTTGAGACAGTAAGTGAATTTTCTAATTGAGCAGCAACGATCACGGACAACTGTACTGATACTAAAGAAATAAGAAAAATAATTCATATTGCTAAAAATGCTGTAATTTTCAGTCTTATTAATATCTGGAAGGACAGGTCAATTTCCCCAAAATCACAACTAAGAATACTATCAACTCTTGTGTTTCCAATTGCAGCATATGATTGTGAATGCTGGGCTACAAAAAATGCTGATGAAAAAGACTCAAAACGTTTGAAACTTGTTGTTACAGGAGGATTTTAAGAATCAGTTGGACTGAAAAGAAAACAAACGTATGGATTTGAGAAAAGGTTGGTGGATCAACACTTTGGAGCTCCATTTGCAAAAGAAAGCTAACATTTTTTGGTCACGTTGCAAGAAGTACGGGTATTAGACATTATATATTAGCAGAAATGGTAGAAAGAAATAGAAAAAGAGAAAGACTGAAGACAAGAATAGTTGAAAACATCAAAGAAGACAATGGCTCAAATGCTGGAAAATTCAAGACACCGGGAAAAGTGGAAGAGAAATATTGGGTATGCCACGGTGGACCTTGATAATGATCCTTCCGTTTGATGATGATGGTGATATCCACTTCAAAAGTACATGTATTTAAAATGTTATCAGTGCAGTAATTATTATATATCTTTATTCTCTCAAATATTCCAAGAAAAGCGACCAGAGTTACAACGAGAAGAAATAAAAGGGCTGTTTGATCTTCGTATTTCAATGAATTGAACTTTGTATTAGCAAATTATTTGAAATTGAATTAAATATTTGCATTTTTTTTCTCAAGTCTGTATTAGAGCATTTCCTATCATTGATTTATGTCATAATTACCCTTGTTGAGGAAGGTTTTTCTGAGATTTTCTGTTTTTCTGTTTCTTTGTTTTCTTGGTTACTTTATTGTATGTTTGTTTGTTTACTGAATAAGTCTAAAAGTTACGAACGGATTTAAATGCAATTTTTTAAGGAAATGTTAAAAGTACCTTATCAGCCTTTAATCCGTTGACTTTAAGTAGTGTTATTTATATGGGGTGGTGGATTAGGGGCGGGCGGATTAAAGGCCAAAATTTTGGAAAAATTGGTAGAATGGTGTTTTTTTTCAATTTTTTTTAACTTAAAATCGCATACATAGGGGAAATGAAGACTTTTGTTTAGTTGTGTGACATAAGACGAACGAATTGAAACTAATTGATTGCGTCTTATACGTTTTCGTCTTCCAATATCAACAAAATAATAAAAAAGTTTCATATTAATGTTCCTTCTTTTGAGACTTGAGCTTCAGGTTGTCAACATACCGATTTCAGCAAAAGGGTTTTCGCATAGTTCGGCTAACTGTTCTGCTACGTTAAAGGCTTTAGTTGTATGGGCCTTTCTAAAACCCGACATAACGATATTTTGGGATTGGTTTAAGTGTTGGTACATCTGAATAATCCACTTGAAATGCAAAGGTTTCATCATGAGCGGCAACTCCTCTGTTCAGCTGTTGAATAACTTTCTCTGCATACTAATCTTGGTATTTGTCAGCAATGAAGCATTTCGCACTCTTGTTCATCGAAATGTCCAAAGGCTGGAATAGGTTTGTGTGATTGTTCGGCACATGTATCATGATGAAGTTATCCAGCTTTAGCAAATCATTGACAGTACCAGTTGTCTGTCCTTTAAAAACGTCAAATATCAGCATAGCTTTTACATTCTCAGGAAGATTTAGTTCCTTACGTTTGCTCTTGATGTAGGGGAATATGATCTCCTTTAGGTACTCTAATACGATTCCTTCATTCGACCAATGATTTGGAGAATGGGTTATATGAAATGACTGGGGAAAATTGACCTTTGGGTGGAATCTTTCAGTAGCACCCCCATAAATCAATTGTAGTGGTAAAAAATCACCAACCATGTTGACGCAAAAAGTAGCTGTGATTTGGCGTTTATCATCAGCGTTTGCAATAGGTATTAAGTGGACTCCTTTGCCAGTAAATGTAGATTTGATTGGTGCTATAAATTGAAGAGCAGTTTGGTCAAAGTTCAAGATCATTTCTTTCTGAATCTTGTGCTCAAAGACTGCACTTGCAATTTTTCTTTTCCAAGAAAATGTCAATTCTTCATACAGGGCTGGGTTCATTTCTCGTTTAGCTGTCGTGTAGCGCCTTTTGGTCCAATCAAGGGATTTAAGAATTTCTCTCGCCCATTTAGTAGTATGTGATGTGCTTCTACCATTCTCTTCTTTTTCACTATTCATTTCATAAAATTTCTGGGTATCTTGCTTTCAGTACTCCATTTCCAATCACTATCACAGTTTTGCATGTGACTGCTCTGCCACTTACCCTTAAATTATGTAAGATAGATTTGATTTCAGCTGTTAAATCATCATTTTCAAACGTTTTCTGATACTCCAGCTTCCAATCCCTAACAATCTCTCTTTCAAATGTGTAATGCCGATACTTCTTTGCAGCCAATCTTCTAGCTTCTGGATCTAAATGTTTCCATATGTAGTAAGCCACGTCCTTTCTAATGTGTTCAGGTAGGATTTGTGTTCTCTTTTTACGATCTTTTTCTTCTTGCAAACTATTAAGCTCTCTTGCAGCTGAAAGCGCCGAGATTGTTGATTGGTACGGAACATGAGAATTAAGTACGCAGCCATCTAGCATATCATTAGTTTTCTTAAAATATTTTGTTATTTCCATTTAGCTGTCCTCTGTATGTTACGAAAGAAACCACGTTAAAAAGAACTGGACAATTCAACCAAATCACAAGCAAGATTTCCAAGACTTCGCAATATTGCTAAAAAATCTCCTTCTTAGATCTTTTACAATCTAATGATGTTGGAATATCTTTATATGAGCAGCGGAGGAGAGCACTCAAGTATCAAATTACATTCGAATCTTTAACGTTTAAAAATAGAGTTAAAATAATGGCAAGACAATTCCAATATTTAAAAAATAGATTACGACACAACAGTTTGTCTTGTTATTTCGACTCTTTGGTACAATGTACTCGTTTTCTAAAGAGATTGGAAGTCGAGGTTTCCATATTTACCGGAACACTACCTGGAGAAACATAACATTACACCAGGCTGTTGTTGTGTTTAAAGACGTTAACGATATTTCTATTGACATCGACCTTTATTGTTGTCGAATTACCATAAAGAGAGTCGACCAAATTAGACCTGTGACAGTTGGGCATGCTCCTAGAGAATTATCGAGGTTCATTTTTTTTTCAAATAAGAAGGAGGTTCAGTGACAGGAACAGTTTCGAATACCACGCCAAGGATTTCGCCTATTCCTAAAGGTGGATTAGAGGTATCTATCATGATGCACTTCGCGCATGAAAACAAAGCCATCATTTTAAATAAGTGCGAACTCAAATAGAAAAAATGAAGGAAACTTTCTTTAATAAAGAAGAAGTAAAAGAAGGAAAAGATAAGGAACGAGAAGAAGGAGAAGACGGGGATGAAGAACTCCTGCGCCCGGATGAAGATGACATTTTGCGAGAAGAACCCTTTGCGATGCGGGTAGAATCAGACTGTGAAGAAGGAAAGAAAGAAAGTAGTATAATGATAATTGATTGAACAGGATGAATAAAAATTAAGGAATAGATCAACAGACAGAATGACAAAAAAATTGTAGTCTCCTAATTATTTCGTTTTTCTTATCCCTGGAAGGAGTAAAATGCGGCAATAAGTGGCTTTAGGCCAATTTTCTAGTTTGGCGGAATTAGAGCTGGCGGAAACAGGGCCGATAAGGTCCTACAAAAAAGAACTGATTAAATTTTAGCGTTGATCGGTAAAAGCTTGGACGCTCAATATGCGTTTTTCAAAAGGTCCAACAACGATACGGACCAACAGACCTTGGTGGACCTAAAAGGAGACCCAATGTTTGGTAACCTAGGAGGTTGTGACTTTGTTCGTTAATACGCCTGTCTAGTAAAAAGGAAATTCCCACTTTGGATCCGGACAGTGCCTTGCTTTTTTTTCATAAGTTGTTTTTGTGTTTTCAGTATTACTGACAGAAGAAGCAATATATTTCACCATTGTGGTTACTAAACAAAGCATGTTATTTTATTCAAATGAATACAAGGCTACAATATTTACTAAATATTATAGCTTTTCTAGTTGGATATATTTCCCCACTACACCTCTACTTAACAATAATCTTTGCCAATAAAATTAAAATTGAGTGTAGCACTATTTATTAAAACATTAATATATTTCCTATACTCCAAAAAAAGTAAGCAAAAACCTCGTAACTGGTCTATACCTATTGATTCTGTTACCTTTCCTATAGTTTTTTTCTCTAGTCCTCTGGTCCTCTAGTCCTCTAGTCCATTAGTCCTCTAGACATCTAGTCCTCTAGTCCTCTAGTCCTCTATTGCAGTGCTCTAGTCCTCCAGTCCTGTAGTCCTGTAGTCATGGATTCCTGTAGTCCTGTAGTCCTGGATTCCTGTAGTCCTGTAGTCCTGTATTCCTCTAGGCCTCTAGTCCTGTAGTCCTCTAGTGCAGTGCTCTAGTCCTCTAGTCCTGTAGTTCTCTAGTCCTGTAGTCCTGTAGTCCTGTAGTTCTGTAGTCCTGTAGTTCTGTAGTTCTGTAGTCCTGTATTCATGTAGTCCTGTATTCCCGTAGACCTGTAGACCTGTAGTTCTGTAGTTCTGTAGTTCTGTAGTTCTGTAGTTCTGTGGTTCTGTAGTCCTGTATTCATGTAGTCCTGTATTCCCGTAGACCTGTAGATCTGTAGTTCTGTAGTTCTGTAGTTCTGTAGTTCTGTAGTTCTGTAGTTCTGTAGTTCTGTAGTCCTGTATTCATGTAGTCCTGTATTCCCGTAGACCTGTAGACCTGTAGTCCTGTAGTTGTGTAGTCCTGTAGTCCTGTAGTCCTGTATTCCTGTAGTCCTGTAGTCCTGTAGTCTTAAATTCCTGTAGTCCTGTATTCCTCTAGTGTAGTGCTCTAGTCCTGTAGTCCTCCAGTCCTCTAGTCGTCTAGTCCTTTAGTCCCCTAGTCCCCTTGTCTTCTAGCCCTCTAAAGTTCAGATATGCAGTAGGTTTCTGGCGAATACACTGGTACTAGGAATCAAAATCTGGATAGGAATAGGTACTTGCAGATCTGACAAGACAAAATAATTAGTAGCAGCTTGCTACTGGTAGACCTAAATGAAATCACTTGGATTTTATGATTTGTGTAGGGGAAAAGAATAAATCTTGTTCTAGTTTGGAGGCCTTATGAGAGATCATCCTTTTGCAAACTAGATTGAGCCCGTAAGTAACACCAATTTTTTCTAAGTTTGGACTTGGCCAAACTAAATTCCCGGTTCAGATTAAATTAGAGTAGTTGTATTAAAAGAGTGTGCTTCAGGCCTATCTTCTTTGCTGTCCAAACTTTTTAAATTAAAATGAACCTCAGAGTCTTTTCTGTTTTCTTGGAAAATTGTAAATTTTTTCCCTCTTTCTTAAAAGATTTCGGTGAAACATACAATCCTGATAAATGTTAACCTATAAGTCCTCCTTCTCATTTTCTGGTTTTTACACCCGAAGTCTTTGATCGACTAGCTAACAACACACTGGTAAAATTCTGGCAGGATCTAAGTCTATTTGTTGATCCTAGGTAAGAAGTTGGAGGATCTCACTCTACAGGTACTGGTAACCTATTAGCTTTCATCCTATACGTCATGCTTTCAATGCATCAAAAGCACAACTATTATCCTTCGGTAGAAAGCTGAGCCCTTATCTTCCTTCAATATTCATTCATTATTTTTTTCTGACGTTAACCCTAGTGAGGTTGCTTCTGTTTTTGAAGATTGTTCGTGAATGAAGATTCTTGGTTGGTCATTCTCTACAAATTATTTTTTAAACTTCCTATAATCAATTTATTGGTAGATTTGCTTCTAAAAAAGTTGGTAGTTTGTTTCGCGCTATAGCGTGCCTTCCGCCTGATTCAATTTTTATCTATATAAATCTATCTGTTGTCCTTGTATAGTGTACTTTTCCCATACCTGAGAAGGTCTCTCTTATCTTATCTTAATATTCTTGATTGAGTTAATAGACGTGATTTTAAGTTGGGGGTTTAAAATCTTGGTACTACTCTTCAGCCTTTGTGTCATCGACGGAATGTGGCTTGTATTTTCGATAAATATAGTCATGCAAGGTGTTCTGACCAGTTTCTCTTCTTGTGCCAGCACATTTTGTTGTATTTTATTTAACTCGCTTCTCTCAACATCTTTATAATTCAGCACCTCTTCATTGTAATGAATGTTTTTTGAATAAACTTTGAACATCCGAGAGCTGGATTATGAAACTTGTTGGCTTCTGAATACTATCTTCCCTATCAAATGATCTGAATATTTCAAAATCTAAGGTCAACTGTTATTTTTTAAGTTAAGTATTATATCTTTCCTTCCTTCATAGCTCACACATTTTCTGGTTATACGCATAACATGGTTCTTAAACATAAATCAGGTCCAACCAGTCTTGCATCTAAAAAATAGCTTTGTGAAGACTGTTGCTTTCACAATTTCGCTATTGTTGAATGGAAATTTGGGATTATTAATTCAATGTTACTTAATTTCACTTAAATGACTATTTTACTAGTAATTCTTTTTGCTTTATTTATATTAAAATCGGGAGCAAATCACTTCAGTACTGTTACCATACAGGGCGTAGATATCTAAAATTCTAAATCCAAACCAAACATGGCTAAGGTACACCTATGATTCTCTAGTTTAATTGGAACCACGAAAAATTTAAGATTTAGAAATTCTAAAGACAGTTATTTCAGGAAGATTATCTGTTTCCACACCACCAGGCATCTCTCTAGCAAGCACATCAGCAAACTATTTTGAGGGTCTATATACAAAACTACCAGAATTAGATTAACACCTCAATTAATACTTAACAGTAGTCTCATGTAAAAATTTTCAATAGGAAGTAATTTTGAAATTGTATTTTGTAGGTTGGCACTTCTAGAATCTTTATGAAGTGCCTCTTCGGCAAAAAGGGTTCTGCCACAAAGAAAGGCTGCTACAATGCTATTTTATGACTGAAAATTTCATTGACCATCTCATCTCGATTAACATGTGACATTACTTACCTCTTATCTAAGAGTAGCGAAACGAATGAACTAAACCACTATGGACCTATTATTGGTCTTTCAAAAGAAATTGAAGTATAACTTTAATTGCAAGAGACAACACCCACATATGTCGTTGCAATCCTATTATTTTAGCTAAAATGAACAAAAAGTATGCAGAAAGATATTGAATGAATATAAGAACTGCTCTTTAAAATATGTCGCTTGGAGGCTGCTAAAACAAACACAAAGTCTTGTTTATTATATATATAAATATATATATATATATATTTGTGTAATTTTGTGTATTCGTATCAAAAAGTGCTCAATGCATATAGCAGAGCAATATACATAAGGTAAAACACGAAAAATAAGAACTGTGTCATCGCAACTAATAATTTCAGAACATTATGCCTGATGATCGAAAAATCGTAAAACTATTAGTTGCAATCACAGTTCTTATTTTTCGTGTTTTACCTTATGTATATAAATAGATACATATATATTTATTTATGTGTATCTATTTATATACAAAAACACAGGATAGCAAAATTAGACCACAACTTCTGTCTTCATTGGGAAAAACAGTTTATTGTAACAAATTTTCATGTTTAAGATTAACTTCCATGGGTAAATGAAATGAAAAAAGTGAGGATGTCTGTCTTATGCAAATTTGTTAAAGAAACAGTTTTTATCCGCAAAGATAAAAGTTCTTGTCTAATTTTGCTATCCTATGTTTGATATGTATTCCGAAATTAACAATCATCTGGTTGAAGCAACAAAATTCCTGTCTTTATATATGTGTATGGATATATATATATACACACATACACACATATAAAACCATGGAAGAAGCAATTAAACAAAAACATAAAGCAACGAAAGAACATAGGCATTAGTCTGCTGAATACCGAACTGTCGAAAAAAACCCTAAAACAATGGTCCAGCAAGACCTTCTAAAACAAATTCAAAAAGAAATTGATAAAGTAGGCTTCCACCTCACAAACAATATTTTGCTGCCCTAAAAAGACTACAAAGCAACCCAAAACATAATAACCGATCAGGACAAAATCTTAGAACGCTGGGCTGAATTTTTATGAAGAATTGTATCATGACACCCCATCTGATAGTATTACTGATGAGTCCCAGGATGATCCAGTATCAACAATACTAAAAGATGGAGTTAAAAATGCCATCTACAATTTGAAACTTGGAAAAAGTGCTGGATTAGATTGTATATCTTCTGAATATATAAAAGTAGGCGGAGAGTCCCTTGTGAAAGCTCTCCTACACCTATACAACCAGATCCTTAAAAGAGGAAAAATACCAAAAGTTCAAACTGGCATTGAGTGTGGTTATTTACAAGAAAGGTAACAAAATGGAGTGTGAAAATTATTGCCCAATCAGCCTATTGAGCCATATTTACAAAATTGTTATGGGCATAACTGCAACTCGTGCTAAGAGAAACCTGTATGGCTCTTTTCCTTCACCACATACAGCATACCAACAGGGAAGAGGAACAATAGAACAAGTTATTGCCTTGGAGCAAATTATTGAGAAGTCAATAGAAGTCAATAGTCCTGTACAAATTGCATTTATTGAGTTCAAAAAGGCCTTTGATAGCATAAAGCTTGAAAAAATGTGGAGCATCCTTGAAATAACAAATATAAATAAAGGTTACATCAACATCTTAAAACAAACGTATGATGATTCCACCGCACAAATAAAAACTGACCTCGGAATCACTATGCTAGTTATAATTCTGAAAGGAGTCAAGCAAGGGGACATGCTTTCAGCATTGCTGTTCTGTGTTGCGATAGCCACGTTAATATAGAAATTTGAGTCAGAGTCTATTTCAGGGTTCATGGGTGTATTTCATGGGTGGCAAACTAATTTCGAATCTCTCTTATGCAGACGACATTGTACTTACAAATAGCTCCCAGGAAGAACTTCAAAACGTTTTTGACTGCTTAGAAAAATACTCAGCTGATGTTGGACATTTTATCAACATTTCAAAAACAAAAGGTACGATATCCGACCTACACAGCAATCTTGATCTCAGAATAAATGACAGTACCAGAGAACAAATACACAATTTTTTCTATCTTGGGCATAAACTCTCTTCCACTAGTGATGATGGACTAACATCTGTTAAACATGGAATAAGTCTGGGATGATCGGCTTTTCAAAAAACCCATAGTGTTATTGACTTCAAAGAGTACCACATCACATCAAATCCCGCATTTATAACTTTTACTTACTCCCAGTTGTACTTTATGGTTTGGAGTGCATTAACTAGACAACTTCCTTGTTGCTTAAAACAGAAACATTTCAAAATCATATAATGAGATTCATGACTGGCAGCAGACTAACAGATCACACCCCAGTTAAGAAACTCCTCAGGATCACAGCACTGACACCAATCACTCCAGTAATCAAGAGCAAGACAATAAACTCTTTGGGCACATCAAAAGGTCTGAAACTGGATTATCTAAGATATGTCTAGAAGGGATGGTAGAAAGAAAGAGAAAATGAGGGCGGCTGTGCAAGCGCTGGCATGACAACGTTTACGTTTGGTCACAGTTAGTTTTAGACCAACTTAATATTCTAATAAAAGACCGAAACAAATGGAAAAAACATTCACATGTTAGTACGCACTCTTGTTTAACTGGAGATAGGATCATATGATGATATACACATACATTGTAAAAAAACTTTCCTAAGGAAAATCCATCTCACACATGGTTATATATTACACTACATGATTCTAGATGTCTGACAAAAAATGCACATTTAGATAGTATAACGATAATGTCTACATATATACTGTACTGTTTTATGTCTTCAGTACCAGATATTTTGTACAACTATATTCTGTTGTGTGGTTTCGACGTTGACAAATAAGATTACCCTTTGTCAAACTGTTGTCACGTTCTCTCTCTCAAACTTCTGTTGGCCTACCCTAGTGTCCCTACGATTTATATTGGCCTCTGGCGGGATTGACTTTGGGTCATGATAAAGAGAGGCTCAGAGGTTTATTTTTAGTTGTCCACGCTCCAAGAAATGGTGTTTGTGAAAACATAGGTGGTTGTGTAACCTTAACATTACTAAGGCCTTCTCGCACCCAAATGCATATGTCAGGACAATTTATCTGTTCTTTCGTCAGTTAAACTAATCCAGTTAAAAGATGCTGTACCTAACAGCAAAATGACATCAAACTTGAGACACTCAAAAATACCAAATTCTTACACTGAATGCATTAGCACTTCAAGAAGTAAAACGAGTAGGTAACAGTTGCTCTACGTTTAATGATGGACGAAAGCATCAAAGGAAGGAAACATATTTAGAGAAAGTATGAGCATGAAAAGGTGCATGTATTGATGATACTCTTGTGGTACATAGATATTTCAGAGGAAAAATTGTTGTGAGATTCTCCGTGAGCTTCCATCTTGATGTGGCATTGCCGCCATCTTGATGCTCTGAAAGATGGTATATGCGCAGGCGCGTATCGCTGCTGCCTGAATCAAACAGAAGTCTACACGCCCTGGTGTTGGCAAGACGTGCTTTTCAGTGGACTTGAGGAAAGTGCTTTATTCTATTTGATTATTTGTACAACTGTGTACGTTTAACTGGTGTACTACTGTGTACGTTAACTAGTTGTTTTACTTTGAAAGAACAGGGTTCGTTCGGTTAGTTTATTTGTACTTCTGTTTGATTATTTGTACAACTGTGTGCGTTTAACTAGTGTACTACTGTGTACGTTAACTAGTTGTTTTACTGTGAACGAACAGGGTTCGTTCGGTTAGATTATTTGTACTTCTGTTTGATTATTTGTACAACTGTGTGCGTTTAACTAGTGTACTACTGTGTACGTTAACTAGTTGTTTTACTGTGAACGAACAGGGTTCGTTCGGTTAGATTACTGTACATTACCGTTGTACCAGTAGTTAGTAGTTTTAATCTGTTATTATTAAAGCTACGGAACTGTCTGATACAGTTTGTAGGTGGCGTTGGTGGTGACAAGGGGAGGTTGGAGGTCACCTCAGTTAGTTATTTTATTGGTTTTTCTTTTTATTTATTACGCATGCATTTAACGACAAAAATATTAAAAGTTTTAGTAAACTAGAGAGGAAAGCACGTTACATTCCCTTAAGCTAACTCACAAACGTAACAGTAGACTTCAAAACAAGTCTTTAAAAGTCAACTGACCCAGGTAAAAATGCATCTTGATAAGGATTTTGCAAGTTTCAAAATAATTTCATCAAGGACTTAAAAACTCAGACCGGACTGGCATATATCAAAACTGTGAGGCATTCTTACTTTGGGATCTCCAACAATAACGAAAAATCATGAATTCCTTTTTGAGATGTAAAAGGATACATCATAGTACTTGGTATCGCCCTGTCTCAAACTCCTGGAGACGAATCTTGTCTTTATTTACTTCAGTCTATGTCTCAACATTTGTCACTATGCTAGGGTGCCTATATCAGCCCACCAAATCAACAAGCCAGATCACCGCTTTTTAACAATTGATTTAACTTCTTCATCTACAAAGAAGAAATTTAAGTTAGGAATGTAAATGAACATTACAAATACACTTCGATAGCTGTATACATTGATCAAATTTTGCTATGCTTTTTTCATCATCTGTAAGCTGTTCTTAATGAGAATCCCATCGTAACAAATGTTTACCAACGAAAAATGTACCAAAAATACCGTCGAGCCAACACACAGTCAGCTGTCCGTTCATCCACGCATTTGTAGAGTTAGAAATCGCTTTTTCTTTACATTTTTGTAAAACGCGTTGGTTTTTCGTTCAACTTCTTTAAAAACAATGGAAGTCTTCAATTTTCTTCCACCCACTTTCTCAGCCAGGTAAACAGAAACACGGACTTTGTCATATCTCGTAAATTTTTTTGGAACTTCTTTGGAATCACTTTTTTCAAAAGTGGTGTTGGACGCTTTGTCATCCCAGACAGGAGCTTCATCCATTGCAATATCATCAGGATCTTGAAAATTAAACTGTTTTTAAGCATTTGAAGTTTTGGTAAGGAGAGAAAATCCGTGCCTTCGCATAAACTTTCAGGTCATCCACGGTTAGAAACAAACGAATCTTTAATGACCAGGTTGTCGTTTTCCATGTTAAATATGCTTCACAGGAACACAGTATGTGCCGATTGAGTAGCACAGTGAAAGAGAAGACGTTGGAAGAACAGCCAAAAAAGCACCTGACCGATTGCTTGTAAGTAGGCATAGTATACTAGACCTTTTACACTTAAGTGATTTGGAGGTTGCTAGAATGGGATGGTGTGTGTACCAGCTGTTACTTTCAGTTCACAATGTGCTAGTTGGTTAGCTAGGTAGAATAAGCTTGAGATAACTTTGGTAGTCTTAATCTTCAGTGTTCAGTTATAAAAATATTGTTTGAATGGACTGAGATCATTCGACAGGTTTTCTAAATCCTATTAGAGAACTTGCTTTGATACATGAGTGCAATGTAATCAGCATTATGTATGGGTGGCTGAAGGAGGTTAGAAGGTCAGCTGTCTAGATGTTAAGCAATATAGGAGCCAAAGCTGAGCATTGGATAACTCCATTAATACGTCTGGGAGGCTTGAAATGCAGCCTGAAGCACTATTCAGTGATCATTTTCATCACCATATGTACCATTTCCTTCCTTTGGATGATCTGTAGCAGCTTGAAGGTTACCCTTTGATGTCAAACGGTTTAGGATGCTTCGTAGAGATTTACCAGAACTGTTTTCTCCTTGACATCAAAAGCTGATGCAATTTTTTTTGTTTCAAGGCAAACTTGATTGAACAACTTTTGCTTTGCTTCAAACGTTCGGTATTCTTTTTAGTTGTAGACAGATTGAGTAGGATGTCGACAACCAGAAAACGCAATTTTCAAGAAGATACGTGTAGGATTCTGAATGGAGCTTGTTTGGAACTGGGCTCTTACCAGATTTTTGAGGTTTAACTGCGGTACTCAGATCTCTTTTTTCGGGGTATCGCCTTGTGCATGGACTTAAGAGAGCCTTTTACACTGGCGGTCTCAGCTTTGGATGTGGTTTATCCTATGTCCTCCTAGTATGTGGTGCTTTGCTGTATTACTGATTTGGTTTAAAATTCAAAAACGAGTTGTCGATATTGACACAGTTAATTGGTGGAAGTATTTCTGGCAGACTTTCTGTGGAATCTGTGAAATTAACCAGTTGGCTTTGTTGAGGTTTCATCCTTTAGATGTTTGGTAGTTTAGACATTTTTCAGGATGCGAGATAAATATCTAGAGATGTTGAGATCTAGGAAAGTTATCGTCTATTGTGTGATTTAGGTGAGATTGAACGCTTGTCCCTTGTAACTATTAAATGTCAAGTAGGGGTGAAGAACGTATTTCAGACTGCAAAGAGGAAAGTTTTGGGCAACTAAGCTTGTAAAGGGCCTTGAGATCTGTATGAGATGACCACTGAAAAAGGGATTCTTAACTGCATTTCTGTTTCGGTATCCACATATGGTGTGGTGCCTGTCAAAATCTTGAGAGTGTATGACAGGGTGTTTGTAAATAACGAGGCCCCAGTAGGTGGCGCGGGATAGTTTATACACGTTTACGATTGTTAGAGCAGAGAGCAACTTAAAAAGCTGACCATTGGATTGGGTTTGTGACTGCAGATTTGTCTAGCTTTTTAAAAGTTATGTCATTGGTATATGTGCCATGGAAAGCATTGGGCAGTGTGTCGCCATGTAGAATCATGTAACTGTTTTTGTGGAGTACGTTTCCCTTCTGACGTAGAACTAAAACAGAAAAGAGTGTTTTCTCTAGTCAGAACTTCGACGTTCATAGGTAAAAGTGTGAAACTACTAGGTAAGTGGAAACTTGAGATTTGACAGGGATTTCGTTCGACGGCCACTGAAGAGACCCTAATCCCTGTCCTGCCGAAAGCAGCATCTCCAGAAGATGCTCCAGAAGTACCTTTCACCTGGTTATCTATATCCTTTGCTTAATTGTTTATATTGATCTGGTTGTTGGGATTAGCTTCACCGAATGTGACAAACATCGCTATTGTCAGGAAGGTGCAAGATAAGGTTTGGGACCCTCTCCCCAAGGAGGATTGTAGATTTATAGAGATAGAAGCTGGCCTCAGGCGTAAGGTACTCTATAGTATGATACAAATAACTTACCTTTTAAGGAGGAGACTTGCCAATAGATAGAATATAAGAACTCAAAGAAAGATCTAGTAAAAATGACAAACGAAGCATCCTTGTTGATAAACATTCACCAAGAGAAGCAACCTCGCCAGGGTTAATATCAGAATGACATCAGACTGACAAATATTGGCGGGAGAGAAGAGCTCAGTTTTCTATTGAGCGTAATCAGTTGCGCTTTAGCTGTATTGGAAGAAACCAGCCACTTCCTTCCCACTTCTCTGATATCCTAAGGGTCAGATTCTAAATCTTCCTCACGTTTTAGTTTTTCCTGTTGAGTTGCCTTGTGGTCAATGTCAGAGTACAGGGTAGTGTCATCAGCATAGATGTTGTTGAAGTGGAGCAAATTTCTAGGAAAATAACTAATGTAAAGAAGGAAGAGAGCTGGATCAAGAATAGAGCCGCGAGAAACTCCAGCGCTGACGGGATTCTCATCAGATGTAGTTCCATCTAATACAACAAGCATTTTACGATCACGATCATCATTTTACACAGAGGAATGAGGACTCCAAAAACCCTCCCACATATGGCATAATTAGAAAGCTTTGAAGCGAGCCAGCTGACCACACCTTACCAAATGCCTTGAAAATATCAAGCGCTATAGCTCGTTCTTTACAGTGAACAGGTCACCAGTGGAGCGAGATCCTATAAAAACGGACTGCACGTCAACAAAGAGGCCTGGATTGTGCAAGAAGTCTACCAGAGCATTGTTCATAAGTCATTTAAAGACCTTACTAATGACAGAAAGAAGACTTGCAGGTGGATACTTGCAGGGGTCAGATAGATCACCTGCATCCGTAAAACCAGGAACAACATTAGAAACTTTCCAAGAAGGTGAAATACAAGATTCTGAAAGCCAAAGGTTATAAAGTTTGAAGAGCAAGGAAGATAGTGCAGAAGCAATATCTTGCAAAACAACTACGGGGATCAAATTAAGGCCACAAACTTTAGATTGATCCAGCTTATGAATAATCTTTGATTGATCCTGGATTGACGAGAAAGTCTAAAATCTAACCAGTTTGTAGAGGCATCTGTGGCAAAGAAAATGTTTCGGGAAAAACCAGTCCAAAGTAATTGGCAGAGCTGGACCTGTCTCGTATTTTATTAGCATTGGAGGTAATTCATATTCAACTTTTATCACCTAATCTTTGTGGACAATAATTTGTGTATACAGT
The DNA here is from genome assembly GCA_003991215.1 of Morbakka virulenta. Classification (NCBI taxonomy): domain Eukaryota; kingdom Metazoa; phylum Cnidaria; class Cubozoa; order Carybdeida; family Carukiidae; genus Morbakka; species Morbakka virulenta. The sequence goes on along the minus strand of RDPX01000919.1, from coordinate 6,704 downwards.
CTGTAGACATTTGTGACATTTGACATTTGTGGATATCTTCAATTGTTTTAGATAGCAAGTCAAGAAACGTGGATTGCTTTCAATAAACTTTGTACTTCTTCAGCTACACATAATAAGTAGCGAGCTCTTATCATCTTCTCCTTGTTTTACAATATTGATAACTCACTGAAATTTAGTTTTCTTATTAAGCCGGATTGGTTCAGTTGAGTGTCAGTGAAATAACTATGACCAAAGTGAAATTTAATGGCGATATTAAAATTCAATGTACCAAATCCTCTTCTAAATCTTCATCCATGCATTTTCTTTCTCCAACTTCAGCTTGTCCGCTCTTTCCTTTGGTTTATTTGGTTTCTTCAATTTATTTCCCCATTGTCTTACACGTTTAAGTCTCAAGCCAAAATAAGCTCTGCTCACCCACCTATTACGTTAGTATTGTCATGCGCTAGAGTTCGCAAAGACGCTTGAATTTCAAAGTAAATAAAAGCAGTTTATCAAGGTTCGGTATTTTGGGGGTGGGTGGGTTAACATAATTTCCCCCAGTAACTGGAGAGCATACGATGCCCTTCAGAGCGACTTGGTTTTAGTAGTGAGAATCTTTTTGGCCGGTTTTCCTTCTTCCAACCAATGGCCTTGTTTGTAAGGTTCCTAACTCTTTTCGTTCACTCGGGGAATCGTTCGCAGAACTTCTGTTAACGAGCAACTGCACTAACCATTAAGCCATATCTCCTCAAAATAAATGCTTGGTTAGCACGCATCGATTTCAGTATAAACTTTGCACTCATAGAGAGACGACATTCGTAGCCTACACCGTCCGTTTCGGTAATCAACCATTGTACGGAAAAGACTTTTTTCACTGGTATTAATTCTGTTTAACGTATTCAAAGATTCAGTATGATATTTTAATCACCGCAGCAGGAGAAGGAATATGTCGCGAACTATTGCAAGGCAATGGTTTTCAGTTGGTTATTACAGAGGTTCTCAGTTTTATTTTTGGTCATCATGAATATATGGAATTATGGAATGCCGCGATTATGAAGCGCTTGAGATTACCTTGGACGACCGTAAGGGATTGAAAAAATAGGGAGGCGTTTAATACAGAAGTCTATTTGAGGGGGGCTGTAATATAAGAAGGGCTTTTACTAGGGCATTACGGTATCACATACAGGAAATACGTAACATTGCCAAGGCAACTCCAGGTACAAGATCCATTTATGCACAACACCTATATATACATCTGGCATACATGTTGTACAGGAGATACATCATAGAGAAAGCAGCTACTCTTTGCCATGAACAGTAGGCAATTCCATAGAGACCAATGTCAAATGTCGAGGCAAAGAAGTTTACACAAGAATAGAGTTCGCGAAATATCTTAAAAATCATCTTTGCATCAAGAACTTCAATGACGATGACAAAAAATAATCACATACTTCAACGAAATGGTCAAAATACCCCGGGTTCTTAAAGGCCTAACAGTTGAAATGGGCTTTGGCGTTGATATTATTAAGGAATTTGGACAGAAAAAATGTGGGAAAAAAAGAAGAGGAAAACTAAGAAACAAAACAAACATCTATCTAATACAATTTTTTTATATTGGAAAAAAAATTTACTTGTTGGGTGTATTCTAGCTTTATGGGACAAAAAAATGTACACCGATTTAAAAATTTAAACTAAGAAGAAATTTTGGAAGCATCTAAGCCATTTTTACAAGCGGAAAAATACCTAAAACAAACATCTAATTAGTTCTTCTAGCTGTCATAAAATATCTGGAACGAATAAAAGAAATAAGTGCAGTATATAGGAAGGAGAACGTGTCCAATATTTCAAAAAGCGTGGGGCAAAAATGGAAAGCGTGCTTGAATGGAGTCATGTGTAATCTCCAAGATGAAATAAGTCCACAAAATAGAATAGAAACAATTAATATAATAGCCAAACCAAGAAATGACGCCTTACCTTAGCGTATAGATTTGTAGTCCTGCAGGAATAACAAAATGCCATATAAGAATAAGATAACTAGTAACAATACACGGTTCAAAACCTAATGTTGGCCTATTACTTCAATAAAAGAAAAGGGGTTCTGGAGCAAAGTGTTCCGTGACTTAAAAACACCACCACAAGTGGAATCTAGTAATAGGCTCAGGCAACAAATGTGTGGATATTTAAAGCCGTTTTATTGCACGAACACGACCTACTTTATTACAAAAATACCCCCTAAATTCAAATTAATAGTTAATACTGGAATGGATAACAGAAAAATAACTTAGCAACATAAATGGAACAGGCATCAATTGTGAAACTGAAAGAAAACGCAAATATCAAACTCTTAAAATGGAAAAGTAGAGCACTGCCTGATGAATACCAAGCAATTCTAAACTACTAGTTCAATGTGACTTTTATCCTCAGGCCAGGGATATGAGACTGAGGGTTAAATTATTCCAGCTAAAGCACAATATTTTATCACTAAAACTTGACACGCCAATGTGTGAAAGAATAGTGAAAACCACACATATTTCAGTTGCGATTAACATAAAATTACTGATATTCTAAAACCTATGCCCTGCTCAAGCACAAGACAATAGAAACAGGCACGATAGATAAAGATGATGGCATCTACGTTGAAATATTTGTCGTTATTACAGTTCACAATATGAATGTAACTGGTGGGGCAATTGACCATCACCATGTACGCAGCAAGATTATGCGACTTTATCGATACAACATGCTACTGCAATAAACCTAATGTCTAGGTATGGCCATCAAAATTAAGAACAAAATATTAGGGAATGGATACGATGGCTCTGTATAACAGTAATACTTACCTGGTAAAACTAAATTAATTCCTAGAAAAGTAATCACGTGATCAGAAAGGGCATTGGAAGAAAAAAATACAGATGTCCAATTATTAATTGATCGTGTGCTTCTTAGGAGTTGAATGAAAACAAATATTCAATGGGTTGAATAAACGGTAAATACGCGGATAAAAAGTGCATGGTTTTGTTTTCTAGTAGTGAACATATGAAAATGTTACCAACAACAATGTAAACAATTGGGGGGAGGGGGCTAGAATTGAAGAATGAATATAGGTAATGCTTCCCCATCCATTTTATTGTGCCCACCCTATGTCTTATGACTAAAGTACTGAGGGATGTCACTGGAATATATAATTTTGGTACGAGTCAAATAAAACATATTATTTTTTTCATTTATTAAACTCAAATAAACAAATCCATATCCAATTACATGTTGTGAAAAGACTAAACAGTGCATCTGCATGGCGTTTAAAACAGTAAAATGTGAGGCACTTTTTAAAAAATAGGATTCAAAGATCAATGAAATAACTGTACTTTTAATGAATCTGTTGGTGATAAACTCTATATTTCGTTGGTATGTTTCCGTTTTATTAAGTCCGTAATGATCCCTTAAAAAGGATTGTCTTATTTTAAATAATAAAAAATGTCAACGTGTAGGCAGTGGGTATATAAATTGGTTATTCTTTATTTCACCAAAGTACATTAGACCAAGAAACACAAAATCCCCCTTAAATGCCTATAAGAAACACAGGCAGCGTCCAAAAAAATCTCTTTACAAAACTTCAAAGTCACAGCAAAGACTTATATGATCGGATGGGTACGACCAAGTTGGCAGTCTGTGGTCTGGCATATTAGTTTCATCTGGTAGATCAAGATATGAAACTGCTTTGAGTTTATCTTGGCTAAACCAAATATAATCAATAGTACTTTTAAATTCCTTGCTCTCACGAAATTTCCAAGTGGTATAATCTGGCTCTTTTCCTATTTGGCTTCCGTATGCACTTGCAAATTGTATTTTTGAATTATCTGTGATTGCTTCGTAAAATGGCTCCCAGCAGTCTCCATTAAAGTCACCAGTAAGCAAGACCGCTGGGAAAAATAATTTGCGCTCTTCTAAAATAACAGACAGTTTTGATAAAGTGTCTTTAGCTTGAGCAAGTCTGACATCCTCAAATCCTCTTTTTGCTTTGTAGTGAATAACAGAAATAATTAATGTAACCCCAGTCAACTTATCTTCCAGTACGCAAATCAGTATAGGCTGGTTGCTCTCATTCCCTTCAGCATCCTTCAAATAAGAATGTGTTTGGGTGATGCATTCAAATCTTTCCTGTCTAAAGAATAGGGCTACACCATCAGGGCCATTGTTTCCTGGGGTTCTGAAGCACGGGGAATCTTTCTTTGGATTGAAGTAACCAGTGTAGCCAAGTTTCAACAATTCTGGCTCAAACAAATCGTAAAAATGGTCCACTTCTTCCAGGCAAATAATGTCAGGATTCAACTTTAAAATATGCTCGAGAATTCTCTTATGTCGAAAACTCCACTCAAGGCACTCAAGTGGAACCTTGTTAAAATTTTTTTCTAGTGTTGAAGGTGACAGAGCTAGAAGGGAAAAGAAAACGTGCAAAATCTAGAGAATACTAAATAATATCTCAAGTTGTCTTTATGCATACAAAAATTAAATATCGAGTAGCAGTTCAGTATTCCCACAAAAGTACACTATAGCAAAAACAATTCTGTTGGTCAGACCGATGGTTTAATACACTAACCAAAAATTATTTGCGAAACAAATTTACAGCGAATGCTGCGACGGGCAAAGGGCGTAACCAGAAAAGACAAGATCAGAAATGAGGGGATCAGAAAAAACTTTGGCATTGCAGAAGCCTCCAAGAAGCTGCAGGAAAATCGGCTACGATGGTTTGGGCATGTCGAAAAAGAGAAATGAACAGAATGTGGGAAAGAGATTCATACAAATGGAGATACCAGGACGAAGAANGCCTCCAAGAAGCTGCAGGAAAATCGGCTACGATGGTTTGGGCATGTCGAAAAAGAGAAATGAACAGAATGTGGGAAAGAGATTCATACAAATGGAGATACCAGGACGAAGAAGATGAGAGGGTCCGAGGCGCAGATAGAAGGACAACATCAGACAAGACATGGCAGCGAAGGGCCTCAGGAGGGAGGATGCGCAGGACTGTACATGGTGGAGATGCCATATTTGGCATGGCGACCACTGACAAGTGAAAAGTCAGGGGAAAAAAGAAGAAGAAGAAGAAGTATTTATTCATTGCAGGCCAAAGTCTGGATCAAATCATTAAGCTAACGTACCACAGTCATCGACTTAAAAAACCTGCAGCTAAAGAATACTATGCACCAGTCATTAGTGAACTGGCGACGTTCAGCATGAATATCCCCCAAAATCTAAAAGAACATTCCTGTTACCTAATTTGCCACACTGGCCACATGGTGCTCAAAGGCGCAGAAGACCAGATTTTTTAAAGGCGGACAATTTTTTTGTCTGTTCGCATGACTAGAACCAACTGAGAAAATTATTTCTTAAACAACAAACACATTAGTGTATCGGTCCTTTGCTCAGCAGCATATATTACAGGATATATACCAGCACTTGAAGGGCAGTAAATAAATTGAAGTACGTACGAACTATGAAGGCAGTAAAACACTTCTACCTTATTATTGTGACTAATGTATACTACTTAAACAACATATTGAGATTAGTTATCTTTTAACTACATACACAGATGCAAACAATTGCTTTTGTACTTATTACACTGTCGAGCGAGCTACAAATCTAAAATTTGTCTATATTGTGGAACGCGGTCAATTGTCGGTTAAAGCTAACAAAATTAAAGTTGCAAATTCCAATACTCATTTTTCAGTCCGTCATTTACGAATCTTAATAGATTTTTCAGGCCTTGGTAATCTTTACTTACATTCAATTCATACTGTATTTCAAATAAATCCAATACATAGTGTTCTTAATCCGCTAATCATGAATCTAAATGGAATTTTAATATATTTTTCAGTCCTCGATTATTTTTACTGACATTCAACTTACATTGTATTTTGGAGTGAAGCTGTGTAATTTTTAAAATTACACTGCTTCACTCCCTCAAGGTCTCTTTCTAACACATCGAATGGAGATTTAGGTGCATGCAGGTAACGGCAGTAGTTATCACCAAGTTTCTAAAGTAAAGCTGCTATCAAGAAAACTTTCACCTTACTCACGGATCCATTTCAATCAGTAAGGAAATTAGAGAATACAACAGTGAATTTAAGGAGAACGTGTTCCTTTTGCTAATGTTATATTATAAGTATGTGAACAAAGCAACAATTAAAAAAGAGTTTTACTTTTACTTTTTACAACTGATCTCATTCAACGTCTTCATTTCTAACAAAACTTTTACGTGGCCATTTTTAGCTTTAATTTTTCATGTATTTAATATCAGAAAAACAGCTTTTTCTTATGCGAATTTTACACATATCTGTCACTAAAGTTACTAAAAACAATAAAGACATAGCAACAACAATAATGATGATAATGATGATGATAATAATAATAATAATAATAATAATAAAAATAATAATAAGATATAGTGAATGCAGATAAAGAAATTGAAAACTTTGTTGCAGATACAACAAGCAGTAGAACCCAGGAGGAAAGGGAAATGATTCGGGAAATTCAAGAAATTTTAGCAAGTGGCGAGGGTGATTCATACTTTCCAGGGTTTAAACATGTAGATAGAAAAAGGTTGTCAAAATTTACGGGGAAAGTCAATGCAATTATTGGTGACATTAAGACTAATTCGGTAACAGGTACAAATAACTTGATAAAAGCAGTGACAATTTTTATAGGGAGACAGTTGGGACTTAAACTAG
>RDPX01000918.1:0-17271 GCA_003991215.1 Morbakka virulenta | reverse complement strand
TCTGTCTATCTATCTATCTATCTATCTATCTATCTATCTATCTATCTATATCTATCTATCTATTTATCCATCTATCTATATCTATCTGTCTATCTATCTATCTATCTATCTATCTATCTATCTATCTATCTATATCTATCTATATCTATCTATATCTATCTATATCTATCTATCTATCTATCTATCTTTCTATCTATATCTATCTATCTATCTATCTATCCATCTATCTATCTATCTATCTATCTATCTATCTATCTATATCTATCTATCTATCTATCTATCCATCTATCTATCTACCCACCTATCTATCTATCTATCTATCTATCTATCTATCTATCTATCTATCTATCAATGCCCGGTATGTGACACATACAACTCATAAGGAAAGTTCAGTAATAAGTAATATAACGAGGGGGAAATTAGCTATGAATATATTTCAAGAGGGTGCACAAATTACATATCGTCCCCAGACCTTAGCTGGAACAAACCATTTAAAACAAAGACTCAGATGCAATTCGATGAATGCCTAGCATTTACTGGAATTAACCACCTTACAGAATCAGGTAAGTTGAAGTCACCAGAAAAAAGATTTGTACAATGGATTTTAAACCTAACAATAGGTGGTAGAGGAGATGGTCAAATTCACTGTTTTAAAAATGACCAACCATGTGAAAATGCTGAAATATTTCGATCATAACAAAAAATGCTGCTTGAGCACGGCTTCAATCTGTTGACTATAAAAAACAAGGGTATTAAGAAGGGAGGCGAATTTGGTGATGATAAAACGGACATTTTTATTGACGTTGAATAAATACGATTTTTACCTTTTGATTAAACCATGATAACTGTTATTTGTTCTCAACTATCTTTTACGCACATGTTATTTGAGTGAAAGGATGGATTTAATTGATGAGCGGCTCTTTTGAAATAGCCTTCTTGGGGCTCTTTAGAGGAAATCCAATAGGTTTTCTCATAACACTAGCAAACATGTTCAGCTGGTTTATTTGCATGCTTGATTTGTTTTTAGGTTGTGCATGGCTTAAATATTATATTTACTAGACATGTTATATTTTCCACTTCCTTTTCCCAATTTTTCTTTTGAAATCGCTTTCGTGAACTGCATTGAAAAACAGCTCTTGCAGTTACATGAAGATTCAAACCATGAGAGATCAAATGGGGAAAAAGGTCATTGAAAAATGATTCCTGCAATCTAAAAGCAGCATCCAAACATTTGCCGACATTTCACGAGAAAGGTTCTGCCTGGACCCATCAATGGAAAATATAATACAATATATACAAAAAGCTCAATTAAGACATTTTGTGTACACAAGCCAACGAAAAACTGACAAAAATCTGTGCTGAAAATTTAGACCAAATAAATTTAACGGATAGAAGAAATCAAGCACTGGTTTGGTCTATTAATCATACTTTTAGAATGTGTGAAAAGATGATGTTAATATTTCTTCACATAAGTCAGCATCACCCAAGGTAGGTACAGAAATAATACGTTCAGAGTTTAAGGGGAAAGAAGACTGCATCACACGTGGGTCGGTTTTGCCCAATTTATACAGACGCGTTACAGAAGAGTAATTTGCTATTGTTTTCTTTTAATGGTAGATCAAGGTAGGTGACTAACAACTGAAGGAGGTGTATACCCGCATACAATTTAAAGAACACAGCTAATACTTTGATCTGTGGGAACTAACAAACTATAAGAAGCTTGAAGTATATCATGCTGTTTTGTATTGGAATCCTAGACTTATGACCAGCAAGATAGCAGGAAAAAGAGCAAGAGGAAGACAAAGGGTTACATTTCTTCAAAGAATTGCAGAATGGAGTGGGATGTCAGCGATTGAAGTTATTCGATGCACAGAAAGCAGGAACGATTGGCATAAACTGGTCGCCAATGTCATACGATAGGGCACAAGAAGAAGAAGAGGAAGAAGACTTATGATTGAAGAAGGAGATTTAAAGTGATAAACGTTCTACTTTTGGGTTATCCTTTGCAAAACTTCTATCAATATTATTTTTATTCTAATACAGAAGCAACAAATTATTTGAAGATGCAATTTTGATGCAGTGAATTCCAACAATGGAATATTTTTTAAATAAAAGAAGATGGTAATGGAAATTTAAAATGACTTTTTTTAAACTAGGAGAAATGATACATAATATTTTACGTCTATTAAAATTTTGATGTGGAGATAATCACCTCAAAAGGCATCAATAACATTTTCCACAATTGTAATTAATTCGCCTAATACAGAATTTTCAGATAGCGTTGAAAATAACTTTTCCTTCCTCTATTTTCTTTACTGTGAGGTAATATTTGTAGAATGTTTTACAAAAATGAAACAACCTTAAAAATATTTAAGATAACTTCTACATTTCTCTACAATCTTCGCCACATTTCGTACAAGAATTCACAAACCAATAAATGATGCAAGCCATAAGAAACAGTAGAGGAAACTAAACATTACCCGATCACTGCAATAGATGCATGTGTACAGCTTACCAAAGTGTTGCACAGAGTGGAAAAAGAGAGGTTAGTCATCGCTGCAAGCAGAGAATCTTTTCTGTTTTTTCTGAACATGACTGCCAGGTGTTCTGGGGGGAGAACTCATTAACTTTTTGACGGGGCTGACGGGATCTGGTTTTTTAAAGAACTGGAAAAAATTGGGGTCTCGAATTGACAGCAAGTAAATACATCTGAGATTTAAAAGGTTTAAAAAGTTATAAAACAAGACTTTAGATAATTTTTGTCTTATATGGTAGACAATGTATTTTAGTACAATTAAAGCGGTGATTTTTACAACTTCAAATTAAAAGCTTTCTTTATATTTCTTCCTTTCCTGTAAACTTTATTCTGACCAATTTCCAACATTTCAAATTCGCCTACGGTTCTCAGCACATGTTTTGATGTATCAAAAATATCTTATGAGTTATAGATGCATATGAAGTTTGACTGGTTATTTTGTCGGGGGGTAGAACTTCTTTTGCCTATGAGTTGAGTGGCTTTTTAAAATGAGTCATCATATTTGGGTCCTTTGAAAATTTGATCTTATATTACAACACCAATTATAAAAATCAATGAGTCATACCCTACCCCGGCTAAGTATACTCACCATGACATTTAAAATAAATTATTTTACATCGAGTCACGTGTGATCAGCGAACAAAAATCAGAGAGGAGGTAAACGTTGGGAAGTATTTTGCTGTTATCTTTAACAGGAGTAAAAATGTTAGAAAAACCCAGCAACTATTAATACTTTCAGGCGAACTTTTTGGACAGCGACTGCATGAAAAATCTCTGATTTTGCAGCTGCAAAAGAGTCTTGTGGATGTTTATTGGCTCAAGATATGAAGTGACACAAGTCAAATGTTTCCTTGAACACAATATTAGCAGTATTAAGGTCTTGGGTACCTAGTAGCCTCCAGAAGAGGAGCTGTAATTTTTAGAATACTTATAGTAGGTAACTTAGGAAGCCAGGCAACAAAGCTGGGTACTTTTTTGTTATCCCCCCTCCCACCCAAGATCAAAAATGTCACACTGAAACAATACTCAATTGTTGTTGTTACTTTATATTTTACATTAGTTAACAAATTCATTCTCACTTTACAGTAAACGATGTTGCTACTTTAACGATGAACGATGATGTTTTTTAAAAATTCGTTATTCAATTTGATATAAAATAATTGTTGACTGGCAGGTGAATTATCTTGAATTCTGTGAAGATCTTGCCGCATTAAATGGGATAGTAAATTACCATAAAAGACACCAGAAACACGATGTTTCACACAATTAAATAAACAAACATATCCCGCCGGTGTTACATATTTTGAAATTCAGTGTGTAATTGAGTATTGTTTCAGTGTGACACTTTTGATCTTGTGGTGGGGGGTGGGGTGGGGGATAACAAACAAGTACCCAAAGCTGAAACAGTTGTTTAATTACAAATTATATATTATTATATATATATATTATTCATATTATATTATATTATATTATATTATATTATATCATATTATATTATATTATATTATATTATATTATATCATATTATATTATATTATATTATATTATATTATTCATATTATATTATATTATATTATATTATATTATATTATATCATATTATATTATATTATATTATATTATATCATATTATATTATATTATATTATATTATATTATATTATTTTATATTATATTATATTATATTATATTATATTATATTATTTTATATTCTCTTATATTATATCTATTCATATATTATTATATTATATTATATTATATTATATTATATTATATTATATTATATTATATTATATTATATTATATTATATTATATTATATTATATTATATTATATTATATTATATTATATTATATTATATTATATTATATTATATTATATTATATTATATTATATTATATTATATTATATTATATTATATTATATTATATTATATTATATTATATTATATTATATTATATTATATTATATTATATTATATTATATTATATTATATTATATTATATTATATTATATTATATTATATTATATTATATTATATTATATTATATTATATTATATTATATTATATTATATTATATTATATTATATTATATTATATTATATTATATTATATTATATTATATTATATTATATTATATTATATTATATTATATTATATTATATTATATTATATTATATTATATTATATTATATTATATTATATTATATTATATTATATTATATTATATTATATTATATTATATTATATTATATTATATTATATTATATTATATTATATTATATTATATTATATTATATTATATTATATTATATTATATTATATTATATTATATTATATTATATTATATTATATTATATTATATTATATTATATTATATTATATTATATTATATTATATTATATTATATTATATTATATTATATTATATTATATTATATTATATTATATTATATTATATTATATTATATTATATTATATTATATTATATTATATTATATTATATTATATTATATTATATTATATTATATTATATTATATTATATTATATTATATTATATTATATTATATTATATTATATTATATTATATTATATTATATTATATTATATTATATTATATTATATTATATTATATTATATTATATTATATTATATTATATTATATTATATTATATTATATTATATTATATTATATTATATTATATTATATTATATTATATTATATTATATTATATTATATTATATTATATTATATTATATTATATTATATTATATTATATTATATTATATTATATTATATTATATTATATTATATTATATTATATTATATTATATTATATTATATTATATTATATTATATTATATTATATTATATTATATTATATTATATTATATTATATTATATTATATTATATTATATTATATTATATTATATTATATTATATTATATTATATTATATTATATTATATTATATTATATTATATTATATTATATTATATTATATTATATTATATTATATTATATTATATTATATTATATTATATTATATTATATTATATTATATTATATTATATTATATTATATTATATTATATTATATTATATTATATTATATTATATTATATTATATTATATTATATTATATTATATTATATTATATTATATTATATTATATTATATTATATTATATTATATTATATTATATTATATTATATTATATTATATTATATTATATTATATTATATTATATTATATTATATTATATTATATTATATTATATTATATTATATTATATTATATTATATTATATTATATTATATTATATTATATTATATTATATTATATTATATTATATTATATTATATTATATTATATTATATTATATTATATTATATTATATTATATTATATTATATTATATTATATTATATTATATTATATTATATTATATTATATTATATTATATTATATTATATTATATTATATTATATTATATTATATTATATTATATTATATTATATTATATTATATTATATTATATTATATTATATTATATTATATTATATTATATTATATTATATTATATTATATTATATTATATTATATTATATTATATTATATTATATTATATTATATTATATTATATTATATTATATTATATTATATTATATTATATTATATTATATTATATTATATTATATTATATTATATTATATTATATTATATTATATTATATTATATTATATTATATTATATTATATTATATTATATTATATTATATTATATTATATTATATTATATTATATTATATTATATTATATTATATTATATTATATTATATTATATTATATTATATTATATTATATTATATTATATTATATTATATTATATTATATTATATTATATTATATTATATTATATTATATTATATTATATTATATTATATTATATTATATTATATTATATTATATTATATTATATTATATTATATTATATTATATTATATTATATTATATTATATTATATTATATTATATTATATTATATTATATTATATTATATTATATTATATTATATTATATTATATTATATTATATTATATTATATTATATTATATTATATTATATTATATTATATTATATTATATTATATTATATTATATTATATTATATTATATTATATTATATTATATTATATTATATTATATTATATTATATTATATTATATTATATTATATTATATTATATTATATTATATTATATTATATTATATTATATTATATTATATTATATTATATTATATTATATTATATTATATTATATTATATTATATTATATTATATTATATTATATTATATTATATTATATTATATTATATTATATTATATTATATTATATTATATTATATTATATTATATTATATTATATTATATTATATTATATTATATTATATTATATTATATTATATTATATTATATTATATTATATTATATTATATTATATTATATTATATTATATTATATTATATTATATTATATTATATTATATTATATTATATTATATTATATTATATTATATTATATTATATTATATTATATTATATTATATTATATTATATTATATTATATTATATTATATTATATTATATTATATTATATTATATTATATTATATTATATTATATTATATTATATTATATTATATTATATTATATTATATTATATTATATTATATTATATTATATTATATTATATTATATTATATTATATTATATTATATTATATTATATTATATTATATTATATTATATTATATTATATTATATTATATTATATTATATTATATTATATTATATTATATTATATTATATTATATTATATTATATTATATTATATTATATTATATTATATTATATTATATTATATTATATTATATTATATTATATTATATTATATTATATTATATTATATTATATTATATTATATTATATTATATTATATTATATTATATTATATTATATTATATTATATTATATTATATTATATTATATTATATTATATTATATTATATTATATTATATTATATTATATTATATTATATTATATTATATTATATTATATTATATTATATTATATTATATTATATTATATTATATTATATTATATTATATTATATTATATTATATTATATTATATTATATTATATTATATTATATTATATTATATTATATTATATTATATTATATTATATTATATTATATTATATTATATTATATTATATTATATTATATTATATTATATTATATTATATTATATTATATTATATTATATTATATTATATTATATTATATTATATTATATTATATTATATTATATTATATTATATTATATTATATTATATTATATTATATTATATTATATTATATTATATTATATTATATTATATTATATTATATTATATTATATTATATTATATTATATTATATTATATTATATTATATTATATTATATTATATTATATTATATTATATTATATTATATTATATTATATTATATTATATTATATTATATTATATTATATTATATTATATTATATTATATTATATTATATTATATTATATTATATTATATTATATTATATTATATTATATTATATTATATTATATTATATTATATTATATTATATTATATTATATTATATTATATTATATTATATTATATTATATTATATTATATTATATTATATTATATTATATTATATTATATTATATTATATTATATTATATTATATTATATTATATTATATTATATTATATTATATTATATTATATTATATTATATTATATTATATTATATTATATTATATTATATTATATTATATTATATTATATTATATTATATTATATTATATTATATTATATTATATTATATTATATTATATTATATTATATTATATTATATTATATTATATTATATTATATTATATTATATTATATTATATTATATTATATTATATTATATTATATTATATTATATTATATTATATTATATTATATTATATTATATTATATTATATTATATTATATTATATTATATTATATTATATTATATTATATTATATTATATTATATTATATTATATTATATTATATTATATTATATTATATTATATTATATTATATTATATTATATTATATTATATTATATTATATTATATTATATTATATTATATTATATTATATTATATTATATTATATTATATTATATTATATTATATTATATTATATTATATTATATTATATTATATTATATTATATTATATTATATTATATTATATTATATTATATTATATTATATTATATTATATTATATTATATTATATTATATTATATTATATTATATTATATTATATTATATTATATTATATTATATTATATTATATTATATTATATTATATTATATTATATTATATTATATTATATTATATTATATTATATTATATTATATTATATTATATTATATTATATTATATTATATTATATTATATTATATTATATTATATTATATTATATTATATTATATTATATTATATTATATTATATTATATTATATTATATTATATTATATTATATTATATTATATTATATTATATTATATTATATTATATTATATTATATTATATTATATTATATTATATTATATTATATTATATTATATTATATTATATTATATTATATTATATTATATTATATTATATTATATTATATTATATTATATTATATTATATTATATTATATTATATTATATTATATTATATTATATTATATTATATTATATTATATTATATTATATTATATTATATTATATTATATTATATTATATTATATTATATTATATTATATTATATTATATTATATTATATTATATTATATTATATTATATTATATTATATTATATTATATTATATTATATTATATTATATTATATTATATTATATTATATTATATTATATTATATTATATTATATTATATTATATTATATTATATTATATTATATTATATTATATTATATTATATTATATTATATTATATTATATTATATTATATTATATTATATTATATTATATTATATTATATTATATTATATTATATTATATTATATTATATTATATTATATTATATTATATTATATTATATTATATTATATTATATTATATTATATTATATTATATTATATTATATTATATTATATTATATTATATTATATTATATTATATTATATTATATTATATTATATTATATTATATTATATTATATTATATTATATTATATTATATTATATTATATTATATTATATTATATTATATTATATTATATTATATTATATTATATTATATTATATTATATTATATTATATTATATTATATTATATTATATTATATTATATTATATTATATTATATTATATTATATTATATTATATTATATTATATTATATTATATTATATTATATTATATTATATTATATTATATTATATTATATTATATTATATTATATTATATTATATTATATTATATTATATTATATTATATTATATTATATTATATTATATTATATTATATTATATTATATTATATTATATTATATTATATTATATTATATTATATTATATTATATTATATTATATTATATTATATTATATTATATTATATTATATTATATTATATTATATTATATTATATTATATTATATTATATTATATTATATTATATTATATTATATTATATTATATTATATTATATTATATTATATTATATTATATTATATTATATTATATTATATTATATTATATTATATTATATTATATTATATTATATTATATTATATTATATTATATTATATTATATTATATTATATTATATTATATTATATTATATTATATTATATTATATTATATTATATTATATTATATTATATTATATTATATTATATTATATTATATTATATTATATTATATTATATTATATTATATTATATTATATTATATTATATTATATTATATNAAAATAAATGATAAGGTTCAAATGTTCAAGTTTTAAAAGGAAGGTGTTTCACAAAGGTTATAGAGAAAACTGATCAAAAGAAATATGTTTAATTTATAAGCTACAATATAAAACTCCAGTCCCTTATAAATTAAACGATCTTAATAATGAGAAGATAAAGGTAGTTTTTATGAACAGGAACTATCAAAGACTAAACAGGATATTTATAGAATTGATAAAATTATTCGAAATGATTATAAAAATAAACAAGCTTTAGTAAAATAGAGGGGCTTGGGCGTCCAAGAAGGCAACCTCCACGTGGTGACGCCTGGATACTGATTAGCTAGGTTATCCTGACTGGTTGGTAACGAATAGCCTTCATTTTAAGCTGTTTTTCCAGTACCATGGAAGAAATCGATCTCGTCGTTCATGTGATTTCGAATCTGGTTCGTCGTCGATTTGGAGAATTTTTTTTGAACTTGTGCCGCCCCTGGTGGTAAGTGAAAGTTTTTTGTTTCTGGTTTCTTTCCAAACCGATCTGCCTTTTGGCGGTGAGGGGAGATTTGTTTCCTGTTTCATGAGACCGGATCGAACTCACCGGGGTGGTCTTCAAATCTACCTCCAGCAGCTTACACACACACACACAGAGGGGCGTACTGATAAACTTAACAGTTGAATTTCAGTTAAACATTTCAGGAAAACATAAAAGGCTATTTAAAGGAATGATACGTTATTTACAATATGAAGGATATTAATAAAACATTAAAAAGGTTCATTTATATCAGGGGTGGGCAACCTAAGGCCCGCGAGGCCATAAATGTAGATATTTTTTGTTAGCAAATAAGATTGTCTAGCGGTTGCAGATATTGAATGTATTGATTAAAACATAACTTCGCCAAACATGAGATTCAGGAAAAACTTTTTCACTTGGATAACTGTGAGCCACACTTCAGTAGCCACACACCGGTGCGATTTTTCACGGGTGTAGTTTTGACTGCATTTAAACGGGCACACCGGTGTGGTTTTACTTCACTTTTGCAGCGAGGACGGCAATACTGACAGCGAGGTTAATTTACATAATCTGTCTTTTGTTTTTTCTCCTTGTTTCTTTTTGTTTCTCTCTCTATTTGTTTCTCCCTTTTCTTATTACGTTTGGCCCGCGTGAAAAAAATGTTTGAAGGATCTGGCCCACTCTCTAGAAAGGTTACACCCCCCTGATTTATATGAACTAAGATACTGATGATTAATTAATATAAGTAAAATATATTGATAAAATGAATAATAAAATAACCAAAAATATACTTTCTTGGTATGTAAATTTTGTTATAAAGCCATCAGAATATATAATGGTAACTGGTGATATTTTTAATTATATAGAGAGATTAATTTGTAATGAATGCAACAAAAAATGTGATAAATTAAATAATTATCAGTTGGACGAAAATAGTATAATAAATATTGTAAAAATTGTATAAGGATTAATAAAAGTTTTTTTAAAAAAGAATTAGGATATTATAACAGTTTAAATTATTCGTTTAATGCATAATATATCAATTTGATATATGATTTTTATTTTTGCAAGTTTATTAAAAATAAATTATATTTCTAGCTATTCTATATGATATTACACACTTTATTATGTTTAAATTTGAGACCATTTAATACATTTTTTACAATTAGGAGATATATACTCTTTTTACCATTTTTAAGAGTTTCTTTTTGCTTCTTCTTTTTTTCATCATCGGTTAAAATTTTTTTCTTTTATTACCAGAATATTTTATATAATCTTCAGACAAATTTTCTTTATTAATATATTTATATTTATTAAAGCAATTATCTTTTTTGCTTTTTGCAGTTTTACCTTTATTGCTAAAATTTTGAGATATCATTTTAACTAAACCAGTATTAATATTTAAATTTTGCTGTACACTATAAAGGCTATTAAAATAGGATATTTCATTAAAAAATAAATTTGTTGCTCTAACAAATTTTCTATTTTGATGATTGGTCTTTTTGTGCAATTTTATTTCGGTGTTACTAATTGTAGATTACACAGTCTATTATCATTCCAGATATAATTGACATGATATATGATATAAATACAATTTTTATTGATATTTTACTCCTACTATATTAACATAGTATTTCTTTAAAACACGTTTATGAAAAAGTCAGTTAAAGGAATGTCACATTATTATATTATGAAACATTACATTATGAATTTATTGAACAAAGTTGATGAAAAAAAAAGATCTTATTCAAATACAAAATTTTACATTTGTGTCTAAAGATGATAAAATATATATGTTAGGGATCTATATGATTTTAGCAATGTGATATTAAAAGCTACACCTGACAGAAAACAGGTTGAAGACCTTCTAAAATATAATTTAGAAGATGATATTACCATTACACAACAGAATGAAAACACTGAATAAAAATTGATGATGCATAAAACTAATGACGAAGAGAAATATATTGTGGATTCAAATTATAAGATTGATAAGAGATATAATATTTGAATGATGGATAATATTAATAATGGAGATAAATATAATATAAATGAAAATAGGAAGATTGATAGGAGATATAATATTTGGATGATGGATAATATTAATAATGTAGATAAATATAATATCAATAAAAATAAGAAGATTGATAAGAGATATAATATTTGGATGATGGATAATATTAATAATGGAGATAAAAATATTATAAATAAAAATAAGAAGATTGATAAGAAGTTTAATATTTGGATGATGGATAGTATTAATAATGGAGATAAAAATATTATATATAAAAATAAGAAGATTGATAAGAGATATAATATTTGGATGATGGATAATATTAATAATGGAGATAAAAATATTATAAATAAAAATAAAAAGATTGCTAAGAGATATAATATTTGAATGATGGATAATATTAATAATGGAGATAAAAATATTATAAATAAAAATAAGAAGATTGATAAGAGATAAAATATTTGGATGATGGATAATATTAATAGTGGAGATAAAAATATTATAAATAAAAATAGGAAGATTGATAGGAGATATAATATTTGGATGATGGATAATAATAATAATGTAGATAAATATAATATAAATAAAAATAAGAAGATTGATAAGAGATATAATATTTGGATGATGGATAATATTAATAATGGAGGTAAATATATTATAAATAAAAATAAAAAGATTGATAAGAGATATAATATCTGAATGATGGATAATATTAATAATGGAGATAAAAATATTATTAATAAAAATACGAAGATTGATAAGAGATATAATATTTGGATGATAGATGATATTAATAATGAAGATAAATATATCATAAATAAAAATAAGAAGGTTGATAAGAGATAATAATTTGATAATTTGTTAAATTTATTAGAAATAAAAATAAAAATAAAAAATACACAAATTTGATGATTTATGATGGTGGTGCTTATTGTAAAAAAAATATAACCATAATAGTATAGAAATGAAAATGAATAAGAGAGATCTTGAAAAATTATCAAAGGGTAAATAAATTGAGAAGTTAATAAAACAAAATAAACCACTGGCTTCACCCACAACTAAACCAGTACATACCACTAGAAAAAAAATCCTTAAGGAAAATGAATATAATATCATTCTTCCCCCACCTGAATTTAGAGATAATAAAGCCCCATTACCACGATATAATATTATTCTACCACCATTAGGATTTAGAGATGGTTTTAAACTATTTCATCACCACGAGCAAAAATAACTGAAACACAACATGTTTTATGAAATTGTCTTAAATGTTTTGAATTAACTATTAGAAATAAAAAAGATCCAGATGTCAGAAATAAGATTGGCATTAAAATATTTTATTGGAAAAATACCTGAAACTGATAAAAGTATAACATTTTGTGAAACCCTGATAATTACTTTTTATAACAATGTCCAAACAGGAGATGATGATGAAGAAATAGAAGATAGTTTAATGCTTCTTATTTTAATCATAGAGTATTGACTTTTATAAATCAAACTGAAATTGAAAAGTCTTTAGAATCAAAGCAACAAAACATTTAAAATAAAGCTCATATGTGGGTATCAGAGGGATTTAGGTCGAGAATTTAAGAGAATTATGGCCATTATTTAAACTTTTATTTTGTTTTAATTTTAACGTCAATTTCTCCAGTAACAGGGGCACATACCGTGCCCTTCACAGGGCACGGTATGTGTGTTTTGGCAATGAGGAATTCCTTGGCAGGATGTCCTTCCTGATGCCAACCAATGGCTTTTTCTTTTGTGAAGTTCATTATTTAAACATAATCAAATAAAAAACCTAGTAGTAAACAAAGTAGTTCTTATATTAAACTACCAAAAGAAGTGTATAATAAAATATGTATAATAAATATGAAAAATGACCATGATTAATGCTTTTTCTAATGTCATGTGAGACATTTAAACTCACAAAACAAAAATTAATGTCATAAAATTGAAATAGTTGATAAACAATTTGTACAAAATTTAGAATATAGTGGAATAGAACTTTCAGTTATAATAAAACAGTATAATAAAATCGAAAAACAAATTAATATTAGTATTAATGTATTTGGTTATGAAAATCAAATATATTCAATGTATATCTCAAAGGAAATATTAAATTAATTATTAATAACAGAAGATGAAAAAAAACAACATCAAATTATAATAAAATTTTTTAATAACTTAATTTACAATCAAATAAAAAAATAAATAATAATTTCTGTATTAATTGTTTACACAGTTCTGAGAGAGGGTTAGCAGATCAGAAAGATAACTGTATTGAAATTAATGGTGCTAAGGCTATTAAAATGCATGATAAAGATAACAATATTTTAACATTTAATAATTATCATAAGCAATTGCAAGTACTATTCGTAATATTTAGCGATATTGAAGCTATTACTGAGAATGTACAAGGATATTCACAGAGTAATAATAAATTATATATTGAAAAGTATCAAAAGCAGGGGTATAAAGTTGTATGTTGTTATGATGATAAATACACAAAAGAAACACAAATATATAGAGGTTAAAAAGCTGTTTATAAATTTATGGAAGATATGTTAAAAGAAGTTAAATATTGCAAGAATGTTATTAAGAACAATTTTAATAGACCTTTGAAAATGACTGATATGAATGAAGAACAATTTCAAAAAGCAGATCTTTGTCATATTTGCAAGAAAGAAATGATAAAGATATTTCTGTTAGAGATCATTGTGATATAACTGAAAAATATAGAGGATCTGCACATCAAGACTGTAATTCATGATTAAGAATTTGTCCTAACAGACTTTAAATACCTGTTATATTTCATAATTTGAGAAGATATGATAGTCATATTATTATGAAGAATATTGGACAAATAGCAAAAAAACACTCTTTTAAAACGAAAGGAAATGAGTGTCGAAGGAATTTTAATTTTTTTTCGAATAACATGGAAAATATATGGCTTTCATGCTGGGAAAGAATTTAATTTTTATTGATAGTTTTCAGTTTATATCAAGTAATTTAGATCGACTTAAAAACAATATGCCTAAATAGACTTTTCAGTATACTTCTAAAGAATTCCAAAATTAACAACAGTTAGAACTAATGAAACATAAAGATATATATTCTTATGATTTTTTTAACAAGTTTGATAAAACTGAATTACCAAACAAGCAAGAAGTTTTTAATGTATTAAATGATGAAGATATTAATGTAGAAGATTATCAACATGCTCAAGATATGTGGAATAATTTCAAATAAAAATTTACTAGGTGAATATCATGATTTATGTCTGAAATCAGATATCATTTTACATGCTAATGTGTTTGAAAATGTTAGAAAAACATGTATGCAGTATTACAAATTAGATCCTTGTCATTATTTCACATCACAAGGGTTATCATGGAATGCTGTGCTTAAGAAGACTGGTATTAAATTAGAGTTGATTACTAATATTGATATGTATCAATTTGTAGAAAAAGGAATGAGAGGTGGAATTAGTTATATAGCTAATACATGTGGTAAAGCAAATAACAAATACATAAAAATATAATGAAAGGGCGCCCTCAAAATATTCCATGTACTTGGGTGCTAATAATTTAAATGGGTAGGCTATGTTTCAACCTCTACCTACTGGAGGTTTTAAATGATTATCTGAAACATGAATCAGTGAAATTGGCCTGGTAGAATATGATTATGATGGAAATAAAGTTTTGATCTTAGAAATTGATTTAGAATACTCAAAAGAGTTGCATAATATTCACGATTATCCTATATGGCCTGAAAAGACTAAAGTAACAGAAGATATGCTGTCTCCATATTGTAAAAGAATAGCTGATAAATATAATATATCAACAGGCTTTGTTCATAAATTATAATAAATTATAATTATAATAAAGAGAAGTATGTTCTATATAATAGAAATCCTGAATTATATTTAGGTCTTGGTTTAAAATTTACAAAAGTTCATAGAATTCTAGAATTTTGTCAATCTCCTTGGTTAAAACAATATATTGATTTTAATACTGAAATGTGTAAAGTTGCTAACAATTCATTCGAAAAAGATTTTTTCAAGCTAATGAATAACAGTATTTTGGGAAAGACTATGGAAAATTTAACAAAAAGAATTGATGTGAGACTTATCATTGACAAAAACAGATTAATAACATTTGCTAGTAAACCTTCTAA
>RDPX01000913.1:12402-23491 GCA_003991215.1 Morbakka virulenta | reverse complement strand
TGTGATGAACTGAGGAAAGCCCTTCTCTTTTGATGACTGGCTGTAAAAAACAATTGCACAGTCTGCTTCATTTGTTACACTACTTTTCTTTTCCTTTGACTCGTCATCATCAAACGGAAAGATCATCTCAAGATCTGTCGTGGCCCTCCACAAACATTTCGCCAACCAGACCGACTTTGTGCCATTCGATATAGTTCTGGAATAGATTTTCCGTCACATAGCTGAGAGATGTTATCACTATAGCGTGTCTTAGGCCTACCTTGTGCTCGCTTACCAAATACAGAGCATAATAACAGATCCCTCTCAACATTGTCATGACGGCAAATATGACCAAAGAAAGAAAATTTTCGTTTGGTGATCAAAGGTATAAGACCTGTCTTACAGTCGATTTTCTGTATGACCCACTCATTAGTCTTTCTCTCAGTCCAACTAACTCTCAATAACCTACGATAACACCATATTTCAAAAGATTCGATTCTTTTAAGATCCTGTTTCTTTACAACCCAACATTCTGAACCATATGTTGCAATGGAGAAAACGAGGGATGCGAGAAATCGTTTCTTGGTGCTTAAAGATATATGCGAATCTTTCCAATTTCCAAATATTTATCAAAGAGATCATAGCATTTTTGTATATTTTTATCCTTCTCTTAATTTCGCTAGAGTCGTCATACGTGGCTGTAATTTTTGCACCGAGATAAATGAATTCGTTTACATTTTCTATTGCCTCACTGTTAACAGTGATCTTATCAAGAAGTTCTGGTAAGTTGGTACGTTTAATTTTCATTACTTTAGTTTTGTTGGCGTTTAAGAGTAGTCCCGAAGACTCGCTTGTAGTGTTAAACTTATTGACCAGAGATTGTAGTTCGATTATGCTGCAAGTTATGAAAACAGTATCATCTGAATATCTTATATTATTGATGGAGTTGTCACCGACTTTCACTGTACCTTCCATATCCTCAAGTGAATCATGCATTATTGTTTCTGAATACACGTTAAAGAGGTAAGGAGAAAGGATACAGCCTTGTCGGACTCCCTGTTCAATACTAAACCATTCAGTTAACCCATGTGCAGTTCTTACTGCTGCTCTCTGGTTGGCAGATAATTGCATTATTAATTCAACTATATGTTGTGGAAAGCCCATTGATAGCATGTTTGACCATAGAACTCCGTGATCGACGGCATCAAATGCCTTCTTATAATCAATAAAACATAAAAATATGTCTTTGTTACATTCTCTGTTTTTCTATAGAATCATTTTGAGGTTTAATATCTGGTTTCTAGTCCCTCTGCCTGTGCGAAAACCGGCCTGCACCTCATTTACCTCCTTATTCAATCTTTCTTTCATCCTGTTTGGGATTGTATAAAGCAGTGTCTTACTCGGGTGACTGATTAAGGAAATAGTTCTATTGTTGCAACACTGCATAACATCACCCTTTTTAGGAAGGGGTAAGAACAAAGAGGAAACCCAGTCTGTAGGCCAGGATTTTTCGTGCCATATTTTAAGACAGACTTTGTGAAAGAATTGAACGACAAAGTAACCACCGAACTTTATAAGTTCTGCTGGAATGTTGTCATATCCAGGGCTTTTATTTGATTTCAGATCGTTAATATTCTTTTGAACCTCAGAAAGCAGTGGTTGGGGTTATTTAGGAGAAGGATCAACAATAGGAAACGGAGGGGTGGTGACATTTACATTTTTCTTGTACAGGTTACTGCAGTATTCCTTCCAACGATTTTTTACATCATTTGCCTCTGACAGGACATGCCCACCATCAGACTTGATGGTATCGATGTTAGGACAGAATTTCTTAGTTAATTTTCTCACACCCTGATACAGTTCTTTGGTGGAGTTTACGACAGAGTTCCGTTCAACATTTTCGCAAATTTCGTGAATTTGAGCAGCTTTGTCTCTTCGTAGCAGACGTTGCACTATTGTGTTTTGCATTTGGTATTTTCGATTATCTGCAGCACTACGGTTTCATTTACTCTTTAGGGCCCTTCTAATTTCAATTGCTTCGATTGCTTCTCTTGAAATCCAGGGTACCTGCTTACGCTTCTTTTTAGGGTAGTGTTTGCGAGCAGTGGTACATAGTACATCCTTTCCCTGTTCCCAAAGTTCATTTGGTGTTATTTCATTATCTAAGTCTAGCAATGGTTGAAACCTGTTTTCTAGCTCTTATGCGTAATCATCGTTTGCTTGGAGCAATCGAGCCTTAAATGAACATGTGACCTGCCATCAAGTCTTCTAAATCGGAGCTTAAAGTTCATTGTTAGTAACTGATGGTCACTACTGCAGTCACCGAGTTTTGTTTTGCAGTCTTTAACACTGCATCTCCATTTATCAGATATTAACGTATAGTCTATCTGATTTCTTGTTTTGTTATCAGGAGAGACCCAAGTATAGAGATATCTGGGATGGTGCTTAAAAAGCTTATTAGTTAATCTCCCCTGCTGTTACGTTTCCCAAGACCGAATTTCCCATGTGTGCTGCAGTGCGTTGCAGACTGTCCATCCTTGGCATTGAAATCACCCATTATTAGATTTATGTCTCTGCTTGGGCAGGTGTTGATTGTTTCTTGAAGTGATTGATAAAAATCATCAGCAGCAGTAGTTGGTACATAGCATTCTATAATACTCAGATTATGCAGCTTTGATTGGATTCACAGCTTGATTATTCTATCAGAGATGGTGACATAGCCAAGAAGAGCATTGGATGCAGCCTTGGAGAGAATTATGCCTATACCTTGACTATACTCTCCCTCATCATTTCTGGGAAACAGAACAGTCTTGTTGCCTTCACTGTAATGGAAACTGCCACTGTTGTTCCAATTAGTTTCACTAATGCCTAGAATATCAATGTTGTTTATATTCATTTCATTGTAAATATTATCCAATTTTCCTAAGGCCTTCAGTTTACGAACACTCCACGTGCCAAACCTTACAACGGATCGTAGATTAAAGAGTTTTTATTGGATTTTCCAGTTGCCAACTTCTCGTTTCCAGCCTGGTCACCCACTGGAGAACGCGCCCCTTGGTGACCCACGCGACGGACGATGTGGTATGGTAAGTTTCCTTGAAGCGTCATAATAGTGGAGGGTGTTCAGGAAAAGAGAAAATCTAAGTAGGGTTTCCTAGGACCTTTCTTAGACCGTAGTCTCCTGCTCACTCAGAGGTGTGACCTCTCCCATTACTTAAAAAACAAGTTAAGCCTCTGCCAGACGTCAAAGCCACTTGCACCATTAATCTAATTGTGAGAGTTGCCACAAGTGATGGAAACTTCAGCCTGCTGCCAATGAACTTGGCATTCCCAAAGACGGAGACATACCCCTATTCAGTAGGGTAAGCTGATACGAACAAGGCAGTCCGTAGCCCTGGGAGGGGTGGCTAATGGGTACTACCCCTTGCCAAAGAGTGACCCATGGACTCTGCAGGCCAGGGTTGTCCAAACTCCTGAAGCTCTGTTGAGCTCCCATACCAATTCCTTTGACTATTGATCCAATAAGATGCCTTCAGCTCAATGAATCAACGTCCATTACACAGGCCAACAAAAAAGCCCATTTTTTGCATGGTTTTCAAAAAGAGGTCATTTGGTGTTAATTTGGGGATGCTGATTCCAAATTTGCAACCAGAAATGCCCTATCATTTCAGGTTTTTGAGTTATTTATATGCTTTTTTCCTCAAAATAGTAACAAAAATGGCTATTTTGCATTATATTTGTTCAAGCCAGTTGCTGGTGGTATGCATTAAAAAATATTCTTAGGTAAGGTTATTTTTTACCACTATTTATTCCCGTTTAAACAGTTTTAATTGAATTTTCCTGTTCAGTATCCACTGCTTTCCTTACTTTCTTCTTTTACTGGGCAAGGACATCTGGCATCTTTGTGAAAGTGAAATTCACACAGCAACACAAGGACATTTACCATATAGGTGAATTTACAGTCAGTAACCTGTGATTTGTTATTAGTGAGAGGTGTCAATTTGGTTGCTCTCATTATGTCTTCTGCGAGAAAGTGTTTAAACAATCCAGATTCATTTTGTTACATCTGTGGTAATTTTACCTTGGTGAAGCAAAGAATGAAAATTACAGAGTTTGTAAAACAGGCTTATCTTGTCTATTTCAAGATTAAGCTTGGAAATCAAGATAAGTCATGGGCACCTCACATTGCTTGTAAAACTTGTATCGAGACTTTAAGGTAATGGACTGTCGGAAAACGAAAAAATTTGCCATTTGGAATTCCTACGATTTGAAAAGAACAGAGGATTCATTCCGATGATTGCTATTTTTGCCTGATTCATGTCTCCAAAATACACTAGAACTATCATGGGGTATCACTACCGAAAAATACCAAGGGGTCAAATTTGACCCATGCTGTACAATACAATATTTCCTGTTGTTCAGAGCACCAAACGCTCGTCTGCCCAGATGTGGAGATGATACGCAGTATCGGCTCATCTGGGAACAACCTAAAACCTTTTATAGGCCTTCCAGCTTCAATGCCTTCAACTGTATATGACATTGATCCCCATTTCTGCCTAAAGACGTTTTCAGGAGCTGCTCTTTCTTGCCTTTGCGCACCTCTGATGCTTGTCCATTGGATACCTGTACGGGATGGCTGGACGCCACTGGAACTTTCAGATGCTGTGCTTGATGAAGCACCTTCTAATAACTCTTCCCCACTGGCATCAGAATCACTTTGATGCACTGTTTGCAGAGTCCTTTGTTCTGTCGTCGTCCATATCCAAGGAGTCATCTTCTGCACACGCTTAAAACGTACGTAATGCTTCTTCTACCTCAACTTCTCATGGTTGTTCTAGTATTATGCAAAGAATAAACCCCCCCTTGAATACCCAAATTTAGACTCTGCGGTGAGGCTCTTACCCCAAGGTGACCAGATTTTTCGGATGAAAAAAAGGACGTCTGGAGTTTCGTAGAAAGTAATGACTGTTCATAATTTTAGTCAACAGAATTCTATTCCAGTAGAAGTCTGTATGTACATTGCACCTGATACGAAGAATCCAATAGTTAAGTGATATACTGCCCTCTCTTAGTAGTAATATATACTTTGCAAACAGTCAATTATTTTTTCAATGACTGTATCTGTGTGTGAATATTCCGTTCAGAATGGGTGTTGTTTCTCATGTGGTATGCAAATGCTTAATGAGACTTGCTGTGATATTCGCCAAGCACTAAGTTGCCTCTCGCACCACGGTGTTACAGCCTGTTAAACTCGCAGACTTTATGTATCACTGCGTCATGACTCATCAGTGTCTCATCAGTAAGCCATTAGCCCATCAGTGCCATCACTCAACACCAGTCATCACTGCACCGCGTCGTAACCGACATAATGGTCTGTTGAAGGCATTTCTGGGCATGTGCATCGACTGTGTAGGTGTCCTTTATACCAAAGAGCTGTCCCTTATTTCTGCTTTCGAACAATGATTAAATGGGGGGGGGGATCTTACCATGGTAGTTATTTCCGCGAATAAAGGACATAAAGGGCATAATCATGAAAATAAAGGACAATAAAGGACAGGAAAAAAGAAAAGGACACGGATCCAAAACAAAGGATAATCCTTTGAAAAAAGGACGTCTGGTCACCTTATCTTACCCCCATTCGACCGACATTCTCGTACCTCTTTATACTAAACTTCCAGAGCTTTCAGACGATGAGGATTCGAATCTGCCTGAGGAGACTCAATATGACACCACCGACCCTGATTTTCCATAGCCATCGTCGTCAACATCATTTTCAAGATTTACTCAACACGAGTTCTAATTCGTGGCCAGATCTAATTCGTGACTCAGCACTTTCAAAGGAATCATCCGAATTGTTGGCGTCAAGATTGAATGAAAAACAGCTATTATTCCCAGAAACCAAAATATCTGTCTGTCGCAACAGGGAATCCGAATTTTCAATGTTATTTGCTTCGAGAAACGACTTTGCTCACTGTGTTGACAAAGACGACCTTCTGAGCGCTTTGGGTGTCTCACAGTATGATCCCAGCGATTGGAGACTTTTTATTGACAATTTAAAACTAAGTTTGAATTGTGTTCTCCTCCACAGTGGAAACGAATTTGGGGCTGTGCCCATTGGCCATTCAGTGCATTTAAAAGAAGAATACAAAAGCATTAAAATCGTGATGGAGATGTTCAACCACAATCTTCATAACTGGGTAATTTGTGTGGACCATAAAATGGTTTATTTTTTCCTTGGTCAACAGGGCAGCGGGCAGCCACACAAAGTGTCCATGTTTTCTTTGTTTGTGGGACAGTCGAGCTAAGGGTGAGCATTGGAAAAGAAAGGAGTGGCTGTCGAGGGAAACTTGATGCGTGGGATCGCAAAATATCAATAATAAACCGTTGGTCAACAGGAACAAAATTATTTTTCCCCCATTGCATGTCAAACTTAGGCTCATGAAGCAGTTTGTCAAAGCATTGAATAGAGAAGGCAATTGTTTTGACTATTCCGTGGTCTGAGGTATGAAAAAATTAAAACGGGTATATTTGATTGGCCCCAAATTCGAAAGTTGGTAAAGGACAATCACTATATTACCACAATGTCAGAAATTGAATTAAGGGTCTCGTTGGCCTTCGTAGATGTAGTTAAAAACTTTCCAGGTAACACTAAAAGCCCTAACTACACTTATACTGTTAACGAATTGTTTGAGAGCTTCCAAATTTTAGGATGGAAAATGAGCATCAAAATTCACTACTTGCACAGTCGCCTGGATGATTTTTCTGATAATCTTGGTGCCCAAAGCGAAGAACAAGGTGAACGTTTTCATCAAGATTTAAAAGTGACGGATGAGCGCTATTAAAGCAGATGGGACATCCACATCATGGCCGATTACTGCTGGTCACTAAAAAGAGACTGTCCCACCAAACGACACTCCAGGAAATCCTGTAAGAGAAAATTTGTCAGCTCTGGGGGGTGTATGTAAAATTTTTTGAAATCAGCGTGCCCGTATTATATAGAATCAGTTATCAAAATCAAAACAGCAAAACCATTGTCGACCTGTGTTATCACCAATGTTTCCTTAACAAAAGAAGTCAGTCAATTTTGCTTCAATAGAGAACCAATATCTGACTTTGCATAAATCACGACAAAGTGCTACAAAAAAGTTGTTGGGTAACATATAAAATTAATTCTCCTTACACAACAAAATCTCAAACTGAAACATATTTACCAAATTTCTTTGAATTTATTTGAAAATTTTTTTGCCCATTTTTGAATGGGTAAAAGCACAGGATAAGCAGTAAAAATAAAAGAAATAGGTTCATATTTGTAAAAAAAAATCTTTTAAATTGAAAATGTGAAAATGAAAAGATATATACTCACTTCATATCATTAGAAATTATGGTCTGACTAAAGAAAACCCTATATTGACTATTAATCTGGGGATCACCTGAGTAGAAAAGTATAAAAAGAAAGGCTCCACCACCAGATATGCCTGTTGCTACAACAAATAACGCTGGTTTTGGGTCTTGCACTGCGTTCGAGGAAAACAGTGTGAAACCACCTGCTTTATCAGTTGCACATCGTTCATCAACACACCACGAGCACATTGATTAAAGTTAAAAACGACAAAGACGTGAAAGGAACTTTTCTAAACGAATCTGTCTCGTTCAGCAGGGAAAAGAGTAAGGCTCTCAGTTCGTCATAAGACAAAATCCTTATGGTATGTTAAAAATTGATACATAGAATGTAAGAACTTTGGCAAGATCATGAAATTATGAAAAGGTAAAGAGGGAAATGGAAAAATGCAAAAATGCATCTTGGAAATGATAGATCAACATCTTGGGAATGAAAGGAACAATTTGTGAGATTTCGTGGTGATAACTTCCATACAACATTTTTTGGTTTTTAAACAGTTTTTAGCTCGGTTGATTGAGTGGAAATTATCTTTAAGCAAGTTGTTTCTAGCTAGCCCGTCCCAGATGGATTCGATTGCGGGTAACACGTCATCCGTATTCAATTTTGTGGGCATTCCATGATTTAAGCCTAAAGACAATACCTCATTTTCTTTATTTGTGAGATTTCGTGATGATAAATTCCATACAACATTTTTTGGTTTTTAAACAGTTTTTAGCTCGGTTGATTGAGTGGAAATTATCTTTTGGTAGGTTTTTTTCTAACCAGCTAACTAACTAAGTAACAAGAAGGAACAAGGTGACATTTACAATGGTGATTTTCGAATGATATATTCGGGAGACCAAGAGGCAGGACGAAACGTAGCTTTGCCACTTGACCAGAGGACCAGTCAAGATATAGTGAAGGTTGATTGCTGTAGTGACAGGCTGATGGTGGTAAGGTTTCGTAGGACATCAGTAGATATAGTGGTGATTGTTGTATACATGCCAACCAGTTATGGTCTAGATGACGAGGTAGAGAAACTCTTTGAAAAAGTCGAAGAAAAATAAACAACATGTCAAGGCAAAGATTACTTAGTGGTATATGAAGCTATGAATGCATTTGTTGGAGAAGAAAAGATCTTGAGCGTGGTTGAAAATTATGGACAGGTAAACTAAAACATCAGGGGCAAGATGTCAGTTGACGTTATGTTATACCTTTGCCATTTCTTTGGCAAAGGTATAACATAAATGTAAAGAATTCGTATTCGTATTCCCAGGGGCAGATGTCGATTCTGATCACAATTTAGCAATGATGGAAGTCGGTTTCGAGCTGAAGAAGTAAGCCAAAGCAAAGTCAATCAGAGATAAACTAAAGACTGAGAAAGGAGAGAAGAATGTGAATGCAACCAAAAACGAATTGGTGAGAAACTTCGACACTATAATCACTGTAGACAACAGACGGGCAGATCACAGAGCGGAATGACTAAAGAAGTAGAAAACACCATTCGTGAAGTGAAAATGAAGAGAATAAAGAAGCCTTTGGTGACTGAAGAAATGCTAGTTAAGATGGATGAGCAGATAAAATGAAAAAATGTCAACAGTGATGAGGGCAAGAGAAAAAGATACCGAGAACTGAGCAACAAATTGGGAAAAGCAATGGATGGGGCAAGAGAACTGTGGTGGAAGAGGAGTGTAGAGAAAAAGAAAGGTTGTTTGATATGGGAATATCCAATCATGTATACCAGAGGGTAAGTGAATTAACGTTCAACAAGAAAAGTAGCAAGATTTGGAGAGGAATAGACAATAAAGATGGTTAATTACTAACGGAACCGAACGACGTCAAAATTAGGTGAAAAGATCATATAAAAATGATGTACAACAAGGATGGAAGACCAACAGGATTGTTTATAAAAGAG
Organism: Morbakka virulenta; assembly: GCA_003991215.1. Taxonomy (NCBI): domain Eukaryota; kingdom Metazoa; phylum Cnidaria; class Cubozoa; order Carybdeida; family Carukiidae; genus Morbakka; species Morbakka virulenta. The sequence continues at coordinate 14,219 of RDPX01000913.1, read as the reverse complement.
GAATCAGATGTTGATGAGTACGGAATCGGTGCAGACTAGGAGCAGAAAATATACAGGCGGAAATATTACTTCGAAGGGCACTGCTTTAGACGAGATAGTGATGCTGCGTCAACAGATGTATTTAGAAGGAAATTGGCCGGAAAACTTTGTTAAAAGCATGATGGTACTGTTGGAGAAAAATCCAGCGGCTAAGAAATGTGAATGTTGCAGAACGATTGGCGTAATATCCCATGCCTGAGAAGAAGATCGAGGAATAAATTAACAGATGCAATTGGACAAGATCAATTTGGCTTTATAAAAGGACATAAAACAAGAGAATCAATAACGATGATGAGAATTCTGGCAGAACTGGGGGGTGGGGGCGTGCGTCATAGTTCCTTAATTTCACCCATTTTTTTCAATATATTTGCGGAAGTATTGGTCAGAACATTACTAGAGAATTGTGAAGAGGGAGTGAAGGTCACGCCGGATTAAAGCACTTCCATTTGTGGATGATCAGGCTATAGTAGCGGATTCAGAGAATCTTCAAATACCTCGGACGTATTTTAAGAAGCAACGGCTATTGTAGTACATAAGTAACATCACGAATTGTTTTAGGAAGGGATGCCATTTTTCTCAGTTGGACTTTTTTTGTTATTAACTGGTCCCCATACACCTATTATTAAGGATGAGTCTCAAAATATTTCGGTGCACCTGACGTTTTCCATCTAGCTTCTTGGTAGTGTATGTTGCTTATAAGTGATAAAAACTCTTAGCGTTAGCGCTTTTAATATTGCATAAGAGATACTCAAAACATAGGGTATCTAGAAGAGGTAAACCTCGATAAACTATCCTTTAAATAACATTTATTTGACAGGCCTTGATTTAAGTAGTATATTTTAACAAACATATCTTATGTTTCTATTATCATTCCTGTGCTAAATAAACTGAGTTAATATCCATAAGACTACATCTACTTTACGGGAACGAAGGAAGGCCGCTTAAATCCTGATTGTCAACTTCGCACAGCTGGAAGTTGGAAAAGCACAGGTTGACAAACCTATGGTGGCCTTGAGAAATATATTTTACTGCTAGCTCGCGGTCTCTACGTCCCCTTTCGTCTATTGGTCAGGTGTATTGGATATGCAATTGGAATCCTCCTTAATTTATTATACAGGTTTGCTCCCAGACTATGATATTAAATTTTAGCAGCCTTTGTGAGGATGGTACCTGTTTTCACTAAGCCACATCCTAATCTGTCTGCCACATCTATCTGCTCCTGGGATAAGGAAACTGGCTTTGGACTCCTCTGTTTGCCACTCAATTGATTTTTTTTTATTTTACTAATTTCAATCTTTTTTACTATTCTTTGATACCCACTGTGGCTTTCTTTCTTCACATTTTACTACTGAGCTTATTACAGTTATAACAGAATGGATCTATCGAGGTTTGATTATGCTAGAAGTCAGAGGCTGGTACACTAGTCTTGTCACCTCGCACTATATGGTGCTACAAACTAATTCTTAAGTTGTCGATATTACCCATTGCAATGGTATTGTTACTCTTCAAAAGATTTTCTTATCTAATGGATGCCTGCTAAGGATGTCAAGAGAGCCTTTCACAGAACCACTGGCTCTAATCATGAAGAAGATTAAGAGCCTATGAAACGTATAAGTCTGTCTTACGTGAGGAACACCAGTGAGCACCTAAGATAAACTCTCCAATAACTATTCTTCTTCTAAGTGCCATGTCTGTAGACGTTGGCTATCATGATGTTCCAATTAACCCTGTTCCTTGTCAGATGTAATATTTCACTTGTTTGTATTCCATTCCTCCAG
>RDPX01000091.1:3004752-3014864 GCA_003991215.1 Morbakka virulenta | reverse complement strand
TGATAATGATTATTATTATTATTATGACGGCGATGATGATGATGATGATGATGACGACGTTGACAATAAAGAAGGAAGAAGGTGGAGAAGAATGGTGGTGCTGGTGGTGATAATGATAATGATCAATACAATTTTTATTGTAATTATCATGAACCAGGGGGTAACAGCTTTAAAACAGGCTTTGATGCAATCCTTCAGCTACCCAGATTCTAGTTCACAATGATTAGTATGCCTCGAGGCAGCAAATGATTTTGAGTTCACAATGGCTCGCATGCGTTCAAATTGCAAACGGTTGCAGGTCATATTGATTATTATATATCCAAGTTGCAAAACGATTTGCAGATTACAATGGTTTGCCTAAAGCCGAGTTATAATTGATTTGAAGGCCACAGTATAATTGATTTGAAGGCCACAGTGATGCGTAAACATCTTAAGTTGCTAATTATTTTCAGACCACAATGTTTTGTATCCGTCGCTGTTACAAATTTTATTTGAGGGGCCACATTGATTCGTACACATCCCAGGTGCAAATCAATACACCCCAGTTGCAAACGATTTGCAGCTTACAATGGTTTGCGTCAATCCGAGTTACAATTGATTTGCAGGCCACAGTGATTCGTATACATCTCAGTTGCTAATATTTTCAGGCCACAATGATTTGCAGGTCATAATGATTTAAATACATCCTGGTTTGAATTTATTTACGGACCACAATAATTTTTGTATATTTTAGTTACAAATGCTTTTCAGGTCACAATGATCCATACACATCCCAGTTATAAATGATTTTCGCTCCTTAACAAGTCGTAATTAAGTATTACAGAAAAAAAGGTATTGACACTTCAAAATTAGATTTATTGAACAATATTATGTAAAGATGCCTTTGCTTATAAAATGAAGGCATCTCATATTTTTGTTGTTTTTTTGTTTTACCGCCATTTTTCCCAGTAACTGGGGCTCAGACGGTGCCCTTCACAGGGACTTTGATTTGGCAGTAAGGACTTTCTTGGCCGGATGCCCTCCCTGACGCCAACCAATCGCTTTTTTTTGTTTTTTTGTTTTTTTGTGAATTTCAAAAGTCACCCTCTCGGGGAATCGAGCCCGGAATTCTAGGTTACGGTGCCACGACTCCTCTCTATAAAAGCATCTCAAATTAAAGATTCTATTCTGCATTTTTGTTTGAATTCGGACCTTTCTTAGTAAAAGAACAATAACGAACGCTTATTTAGTCATTAATGGTAATAGCACCGTAGGTATTTGTAGTTAATTGTGACATTTGATCTTTTAAATGCAGTCAAGTGCTGTATTATGTTAGGGTAGCTAGGATATTATCTGCTTGTTTTATAAATAAGGTATTTTTTAAGTTATGTAATGTAATAATATGTGAGTAGCACTCGTTAAGCACTTTTACGTCCGTATTAAATCCCTCTCTTTTTTTCATTTTTGAACAACTGTGAATTTTTGTAAGTTAGGGAGAATGATAAAGGCTAACGAGTAAGGATCTAGAGGTATGATTAATGATTTTGAAATAAACCATAACAGTATTTATTATTAAATCATAATTATATTATTATATAACAAATATTATATAACAATGATATTATATTATATTATTATTTTATAAATATATTATGTAAGTTTGTTTTCTAATTACTTTTGTTATACCATCTGGCATCGGGAATGACAAGCGACTCGGAATAAAGGCCTTGAAAAGGTTCCTTACAGCAACTTTTACTAGCCGAAGCACAGCAGCAAAATGTTTCAGTTAATATGCCCTTCCATTTTCATACCGAAATTGGCTTGCGTGGAATTGAATTTCGATTGTGTTACTTTACGATCATAAGCACAAGCTACACAGCATTAGCATTGAAACATTTAACATTAAAATGAGATGTATTGCTTAGCTTATTATTTCTACACAGGATGGTATTAAAGCTTCTAACTTGAACTGAGTTTCAACCAGAGTTAAACTGCATTACATTCCAATTTACAGAGCTTTTCACTCAATTACCTTTTATGCAATTTTGGGATATGTAAATGTGTTGCATTTAACCATGGGATTTGTTATTATGAGACATTTCGTTTTTCACCATTGAATTCTGAAGGCATCCACTGGCTTGATATTTGATTTAGGGATATTTTATTTCGGACATTTAATTTTTGTACTTGCACATTTTTTTCATTGTTTTTGCGTACATTTAATTTTAGGACATTGAGTATTTAAGTTCAGCGTGCTTTTTGAAAGGAATCGTTTAATTTTTAATTTATAGAAAGCAGGAAAAGGCTTTTTTAGTAAATTAACACAGGAAAAACATAATTGCCCCTAGTTTGTAATGCTCAAAGTTTTTGAAAAGAATAGATATCGTTTCCAGCGAAAATTACGCTTACGCGTACCTGTAAAGGCGTAAGTATATAATCAAGTAACATGCGAAGATATGACGTACTTGAACGCGATATACATTTTTTTCTTTAGTTGAATGCCTTAGTTTATTTTGAATAGAAAGTGCTAGCTGTGTCAATACAGGATATACGTTTATACAGAAATATAACAGTCTTGATATGCCTGAAGTCCGAGCTTGCAAATTTAAGCAGTAGTTTAAAAGGAAGATGGCAAAATGGCAAACACCTAAACGTAATGTTGTGTAATGCCTGGTTGTGGCTACTCAGACTGGAACTCGGAAGGATATTACTATCAATAAGAGGTGCTACGCAAAAATGCTGATGATCAAATGGACAAAGGGAAGAAGTAATGATTTCACCCAGAATGAGTTCAGCTCACCAATAAGGACAAGCTTATTGCCAGGAGATTATTGCTCCTCAGGCACGTCTGTGAAAAATCACGCTTTTAGTTTCTTACGTGGGAAGGAAATGGGGAGGACAGGAAGAGAGAGATAAGAAAAGATGTGAGCATTACTAGAACTCTAATGTTTCCTGTCCTCATTGAGTTGCTTGATTACATAGAGGAAGGATTACCTGATGCTAATATCAACTTTTAGATAATTAACAATCTTCAATCAGACAGGAAAATCCAATGCAAGCGCCAGCAGAAAGTGATTATTCGCAAGTTTTTATTTAAAGTGGCAACAAATAGCACTTGTTTACATTTTAAAAAACAAGGCTTTATCCCTTTCAAAGCAGCGAAAACTGCTTTTCCGCAACTTCTTTTCATAGTGGCGGTAGCCTGCACGAACGTAGTAAAAAACTAGACTGAGGTATTAACTTTAGAAAGCAAGGTTTAGTATGTGCCACATCACCGGTCAGACAATTTTGGTTAGCGCCCAGGCATTTTATCGGTCTTAGATGGTATAGTCATTTCAATATTGTAAAGGTTGTGAGAAAATAATCCATTTTCTTCATAAACAGGGCGGGTATTGCTTCTGAAATGTACTGAGCTTACTGGGTTGTACTGGAGTGTCGCTAATTCTGTTTGGTTACTCTTATGACGTTTGTTTTGTTGCATGGCTTCAAACATCGCATTGTCGTTCCTTTTGTTGCTGATTGATGCCAACGTTTTGAATAGTAACACTATTTTTTATAACCAGGGTTGGGTTAATCATTAGCTCATAAAAGCTATAGCAATAGGTTTAAAAGAAATTCGAGATGAGGATAAGTTTCTTAAGATACTGCAGAAGATCATTTGTGTAGTAGAGGAAGTTCGATCGATATGGGTTGTAGTGTATCAAAATTGTACTAAGCTGTTTTATCGTTTTGTAACAAGACTTACGCCCATCCTTTCAAAGTAGCCTTTGACCTACGCTACACTTAATTCCTTTCTGCCACGAACTATTTGTTAAAATACTCGGCTAAAGAAATGTCAATCATCAATAAAAGGCATTTTGAAGCTGTAGTTAAATATTGCTCTGCCACTCTACGACCACTTGACTAGCTGATAACATTTTGTTAATCTTACTAATCCCGAAACTTTACGAAATGCAAAGCAGTGTGCTACGGATATGACGTCAATTGTTAAACTGGACTTAAAACGTCAACCTGCTATCACATTTTGGACTCATTACAAACAAATGACAAAAAGCATAAAGCAAGAATAATCCCCCTCTGGTACGTTATTTTGAATAGTATTTGAATGAGCGTGATACTCATAAATCAACAAGGAAATAGTAATTGATTAATTGGCGAGATGAATTTTGTACGATACGCAGTCGCTATTTTGAAAGAATTGGTCATTGACAGGGAATATATTTGTCTTACTTTGTATTTACTCATCTACCCTCGCTTTCATTTTCATTTTTGCCTCGCAGTCGTCTGGTAGGACTTCACAGCTAAAGTTATTTGGTGTGGTGATAGCGGTGATTGTTTTTAGTTTTGAGTTGATCTACTAGATGTTACCAGGCTCTCACATACACCTTGGATGAGCAGCTGCATCCAAGATGCATGAAACATCACGCTACCTCTCAGTAAAGGCCGTCTTTGTTTGAGTTTTTAGTGGTGAAGTTTAGTGGTTAGGGACTGGACGAAGAATTCTGGACTCATGTAAAAATCATGACTGCCAAATGATCTGGTGAATTGCATAGCGCCGATAGCTGAAGTGGTATAGCGTGACCATGACAGCTATAAGCACTGGTTTGAATCCAGTTCATAGTGTACTCAGCTTTCTTTCCAAATTAATATTTCCTAATTCTCTTCTTCAATAATATTTTTTCCGAAAATATTATTGTATTCCGTTTATTACATACTAAATTTGAATTATTCCGTACATGCTATAGTCACTACAGTAGTGGCTGTGTAGCCAGGAAGGGACTGAGTATCAATCGGAGGAAAACGTTTTGCATGACAGTCAGGAACAGGTTAAGTGTGATTTGAAATTTGACGGTGAGTAGATACAGCAAGTGAACAGATTCAACTACCTTGGATGTATCTTAAGCTCGAGTGGTAGAAGTGGCGTTGAACTAAAAAGAAGGATAACGATTGCAAAGGATGCTTTTGAACGCATGCTTGGGATTCTGAAGAGCAGAAATGGACACAAAGTTACTCAACTACTACATCTTTCCTTTCTTTACATATGGGTGTGAAAGCTGGACAGTAAATAAAGAAATGAATAAATGGATAAATGCTGCTGAGATGTGGTTTTTACGAAGAATGTTGAGAGTTTCTTTGACTAACCACGTAACCAACGACGAAGTTTTGAGACCAGCAGGTTATGGCATGAAGCTTATAAGTATCATCAGGAGAAGGCAGCTGTCCTTCCTAGAACATGTGATCAGAAAGGAAGGACTGGCCTCTTACAGGCAGGAAATATGGAAGAAGAGCCAGAGGACGTAGACGGCTAACATTCGTGAAAACCATATTAACGTGAACCGGGAAAAATGACAGAGAGATGCTAAGGATAGCAAAGGACAGGTCTCTCTGGAGAAGCATGACCGCCGATGTTCTGGAAGGACATGGCACCTGAGGAGAAGGGGTGGCTGAGTTGTTAAATAAAGAGCTTTCCATGCATGAAGTTGGCGGTTTGAAGCCCGAGCAAAGCCCTGGAAGTACTCCACCCAACTTGTTTTTCCTTTATAAGTCATATATTATTGAGTTTGTACATATTTTTGGAGATTGAAAAGGAAGACAGAAGAAACCAATAAATTAATAAGATTAAGAACATTAAGGAAAAAAGTGAAGTAACAAAAGTAACCCTCTGCGTCGCTAGAACCATGAGCTTTCCAAGATCCGACATTGGAAGGGACCACGAGTTAGTGATGATGACCTTTGGACTCAACCTGAAGAAGATCAACAAACGAGGCAGCACAAAGATCATGTTTGACCTCAACAAGTAGCAACAGCCTTCCAAACAATAATAGGAAAAAAATTCTCTCCACCTTTCATCCTCAACACAGATGACAAAGATCTAGACTCGCTGACTGACACCTTCAACTCAGCAGTGATCGAATCTGACAGGTGATATTCTCGATCTGTGTGACAAATGGAGGGAACTGAAAAAGAAGAAGAAGAATGAAACCGAGGAAGCAAAAAAGTTCAAGTAGGTCAACCAAAAAGAAAAGAGCATGAAAAAGGCAAAGGAAAACTGGATAAAGAAGCACTGTCAAGAGATTGAAGAGAACTTGAAGAATAACAACAGCAGAAAGGCATACCAATTTGTGAAAAACTTGACCAACATAAAGCAAGCAAGATCCACTACCATCCAGGACAAAACAAGGAAATGCTTGGCAGAGGAACAGGACATCTTAAAGAGATGGACAGAGTACTGCTCGGAACTGTACAACCACAGAGCCACAGGAGATTCAGAGGTACTTAATGTTCCCCAGTGACCAATTCAGACAACCATTCCATACTACGTGAAGAAGGTGAAAAAACAGTGAAAGAGCTGAAAAAGGGGAAACCTGCTGGAGTGGACAACATACCAACAGAACTGGTTCAAGCAGGAGGAGAAGACTTGATAAACATGCAACTGACTATCTGCAACATAATCTGGCAGACAAGGGAGTGGCCCACGCCATGGACTCGGTCACTGATCATCACCCTTCCCCAAAAGGGCAGCTTACAGCAGTGTCAGAACTACCGCACAATCAGCCTGATCAGCCATCCAAGCAAAGTCATATTGAAAATCTTACTAAATAGACTGAAACCAGAAGCATAAAAGACCATCGAAGGGGAACAGGGGAGGTTTAAACCGGGACGTAGCACCACTGAACAGATCTTAGGATTTTGTGTGGAAGGTACCTCTGACACCAACAAGATCACTACCATGGCTTCATGGATTTTAGACGGCGTTCTGAAGAGTTTGGCACGCAGTCGTATGGGTCAACATGAGACTGAACAACATTAATGCTAACCTGATCAGAGTGATAGAACAACTCTGCAACAAGGCCACTAATGCAGTCTATTTCAACTGGTTCAGAACAACACTTGGGGTGATAGAAGGTTGTTTACTCTCACCAACTCCCTTTAACATCCTTTTGGAGAGGATCATGACTGACACACTTGAGGACTATGAGGAAACGGTCAGTATAGGAGGCAGGACGGAGGATAATACATGCCATTGGAGCTTACGAAGAACTTAAGACCATAGTTAGGAAGCACACACTGTAGTGGTGCAGCCATGCAACAAGATCACATGGACTTGCAAAGACATTCCTGCAAGGCAGAGTTCAAGAAAGGACGACAGAAGAAGAGATGGGAGGACAACAATGCAGAGTTGACACACTACACTTTGAGTGACGCCGTGAGAAAAGCAGGAGACCAAGAAAATTGAAGAGGAGTGGTTGCAAGATCATCGGAGGTGCGTCCAACGTCATCCAGACTACAGGATAGGTGAAGGTGAAAGGTAAAAAACCTTTCAAAATACCCAAATTATCTCCAATACTACTTTTGTGTTACCGTCAATTTCATTGCTACCCTTTGGAAATGCAAAGCATAGCAGGATTGTTGCTTTTTGCAGTCTCTAGAAGTGGGTCCGAATTAGGCCATAATACTAAGAATGGTAAAGAGAGGATTTTGGAATGCAATTACAGTGTTTGATGCACAAGCTTTGACAATCAATCAATGATAGATCGAAATTTATAAATTCGTCACCAGGACTTTATTTTCTCGTAAACTAGCAAAAGCGCCCAGGGTTGCTCTTAATTGCATGTGTCTTTTGTAAAAGTAAAAAGTATCATTCTGCATATAGTTTCTTATAGTTCAAATTTTAGTTAGGACTAATCAGATTTATTTTTCATGCCTAAATCTCAAATGACAGTCCTTTAGGCTCCAGGACAACGTAATCTTCTCCATGGAAAAGTAGCCAATTCCTTGGTATGTTGTGTACTGAGTTTTACTTGGGATTAGACCTCGCTCTTAACTCTGGACACTGCATCATCATAATAAAAGTAATTATTTGGATTAAGAAATTAACGTTTCTATATGAGAGAATTACTTCCCAGCTAATCGGTTTGATAAATAACGAGAAACAAATACCTTCATGGATGACCACTGGGAAAACTATGTTGGACCAAAAAGACCAAGCAAAAAAGCAATGCAATTTTCAACTATTGACACCTATCCTGCTTGCCAGTGATGTGGAAATTGATGACAGGGATAACATTTGAGTGTCTATACGTTTTTGAATGAGAATGAAATTCTATCTGAAAAACAAAAGAAGTGCAAAGGAAATAGTAGGGGCAAAAATGAACAGTTACTTCTATATAATTCGTTACTTTTAGATTGTAAGAAGAGGCATAAAGATCTAGCCATGGTATGGTTTGACAACAGGAAAGCTTACGACATGGTTCCACACAGTTGAATAATAAAATGTCTGAGTCTCTATAGGGTATCAGACAGTGTCACTAACTTTTTGAAGAGCTCGGCGACCAATTGGAAAGTACAACTGACATCTTGTTAAGAAATTGTAGGAACTGTAAATACACGAAGAGGTATATTCTAAGGGAACACTTTAACACTTTACGTTTTTTTAACGATTATCATATAAAGTGACTTCTACTGAAGGTGATTTTCTTTACGTCTTCCAACATGTCGATATCATTACCAGTGAAACATCTTTGGTCTTTTCTCTAAAGTACTCTACCTTGGCCATCCCTTCGGCCATCTCGTTAGTCCATCTCGTTAGTCCATCTGCTTCCTTAGGCAAATGCTTCTCTCTTTTCCCAACATATTCATTATTGTCCTTGAAACTATGGCCTTTTCATTTTCTCTGTATCTGGGTAGTCCGCCATTTGACATTGCACAATAGCACAGCATTTTGGAAGCGAAGTAACTTCTTGTTTCATTAAATGACAGATAGGTCTTACCAACTCTGCTATCTTGTAAATTTTACAGCTTGTTTCTCCTTACGCTACACCCCTAAACCACTTCATTTTAATGACTTACTTAACCCAAGTACTATGCATCCCATTATTTCATGTGTTACTCTTGTCTTGCATCCTGAATTTATTTTTCTACCTCTCTTACTTGCATTTCAGTTTTTCAGGTATTTCTGGTATATTTTACATCTTACAAATGGTGATTTTTAAGTATTTTTTTCTTACTAGAGAAAATTATAATTATTATTTAATTTCTTATTAGAGAAAATTATAACTTTATCACTATTGTTTTTCATTATTTGTATGATCCCCCCTCCTGAAGACCTTAGAATAGTCAATATGGGATCTAAATTGAAAGGTGTTAAGATGAATCATCTTCTGTTCATGGACGACGTAGAGTTGTTCGCAAAGAACGAGGAGGAGATTGACAGCCTAGCATCTACTGTTTCCCTAATTAGCCAAGATATAGATATCCAATTTGAAAATAAAAAGCGTAGTGATGTGACCATGAAATGCGGAATACTAACAGGAAGTACAGAAATTGAAATTCTTAACGGTGAAAAGATTAAGAAACTTGGTAAAGAATCTATTAACAGCAGCCTAAAACCAAGCACCTCGAAAGGAAGTCATCAAAGCTAAAACAGATAGGAGCAATGGCTGTCGTTTATACAGATTGTGTAAGAAGACGGATAAAAAAGTGACCTTTATCACTAGCCAATGCAGTAAATTAGCATAGGAAAAATACAAAGCAAGGTACATACTAGATACATACTAGATACATACTATGAGTGCGTTGCTGTGGGTTTTGGACATTCACTTGTTCGGCGTTGAGAGGATATTGAATTCCGGTTTCATGAGGCCGGATCGAGCTCAACCTGGGTGGTCTTCCAATCTGCCTAAAGCAGCTTACACAACAACAACAACAACAAGAAAGCAAGGTATGACATTGTTCCATGAACATAGCATTGGGAACTATGTAAAAAAAATGACTTTCAACATGAAGAGAGTTGGTACGAACACAAACGGCAAAGTGTAGTTGAAAATAACAAACATGAGATCCTATGACTTTAAGGTAAGAGATTAAAAAGTAAGGAAGAAAATAAGGTCCACGAGATTGAAATACCTTTCCACAGAAACTGCAAACCACAAATAATGTCAAAAAATATCGAAAATTCAACTCAACATTTTCCAATAAAATCCTTGTGCGATGTCGAATTGATTGACATAAAATTGTAATTGGTATATTTAAAAACAAGGCAAAAATTTTAAGATTAAACGAGAGCTTTGTACAGAGACGTCTGCACGCCAGCTCTCAACAGTTAGACTGATAATAATAATAATAATAATAAT
>RDPX01000091.1:2952571-2995306 GCA_003991215.1 Morbakka virulenta | reverse complement strand
TACTACTACTACTACTACTACTACTACTACTATCACTACTACTAGCACCACTACTAGCACCACTACTACCACTATTATTATTACTAATACTACTACTAATATTACCACTAATATTACTACTTCTCCTTCTTCTACTACTACTACTACTACTTTACTACTACACCTACTACTACCACTACTACCACTATTATTATTACTAATAAAACTACTAATATTACCTCTAATATTACTACTACTACTACTACTACTACTACTACTACTTCTACTATTACTACTACTATTATTATTATTATTACTACTACTACTGCTATTATTACTACTACTACTACTACTACTACTACTACTACTACTACTATAATACTACTACTAATGATAATAATAATAATAATTATAATAGTAATGAGAATTTTTTTATTTCCATACAATTGCAAAGCTCACTAATCAAGGTACTTTGCATTGGCTTGCCTTTTTGAAAACATTAAATAGCTTCCCAACATGATTGTAGAAATGGTAATAGTTCAGGGTTTGCCCATTATTTGTTTCTATGATAGAATATGTAGTATGTAGTTCAATGGTTAAATTGAAAAGTTTGGGGGAGAGACAGTGCTTATGTTGATTGTCAATGTTTAAAGCATTGCACATTTTACTGAAAGTAATACAAGATTGATCAAATATACCTAAAGAATAAATGGAAAGATTTATGAAGCTAACCGACAAAAAGCTGGAATGTAAATTACAAATCAAAGGACATTTGTCCCTTGTAAGAAGTAAGAATGGACATTTTTAAATGTAGCATTATACTTTAAATTGCAGATTAAATACATAATTTCATCAGGAATGTGATTGTTATCCAAAACAGATGTTACTAAGTTATTGTGAACTTCACAAACAGCATTTTTTAAGCCTTAAAGGGTAATGACTAGGAAGCATTGATTTGTGTTGCTTCAGACATTGCCAGTAAGTATAGCATCACTTGGGTGCAGTGCGTAGCCAAATTTGCATCAGGAAAAGGTCCTGTATGGTTAGTATTTATTCAAAAGTGCTACAGAACCATGATTTAGTCAATCTGGCAATGAGAGTTATTGGGTGCATCAAATGTCTGTTTCCATGTGTCTTTGTGTTTTCCCAGAGACTTTACCCAAACCATTGTGTTGTCGCTTCCAAGCTTGAGTAAGCTCAACCTACAGTGGTTAACCTCACTAGCCAAGACCAATATGTGCTGGATATTTCTTGAAAGATTAAGCATATTGTACTTTGATGTTTACTAAGTCCACTTTTAAGTGAAATAACATGTAAGTTGTAGTTATTTGCAGTTTAATGATTATCCCTAGTGACATTCCTGTGATGTAATTATGTGTTATTTGCATGCACATGAGTACCTAAAATAACTGGTTGGATGAACTGTGTAAGAAGCCTGGTTTGATTTGGAAGAACAGTCTGCTATAGAGGGCTAGCTATAAGCATAACTGTCTTCCCAAACACACACACATTAACCCAAAGGAATAACAACCAAATATAAAGATTACAGCAGTTATAGACATTGCCAACAGACACATTCATTGGAGCTAAAGGAAAAGGAGAAAGGAGCACAAGGATGAAAAGGAGAGAGTAAAGGTACTCAGGTAGAGACTATATCAACAGGAAATATAACTGGACCTGTTTTTGTGCACAAACAGTAGGTGCACAACACAAACAAAAACATCTACATCCCCCTAAGACAGATGGGAGCCAATAACAATCAGGTACATTACCCTTGTTGGAGTAGCTAACCTGGGTGGGTGCTTGGTACTTATTTAAGATAGTCTCTTCTTTGTGTTTGTATGATCTTGTTAGACTTCATTCTACTTTCCTCTTACAGTGTAAAATCCACCCATTGGAAAATTCTATGAAGCTATTTATTCATCTATCATTTAATCAATTGATCAAGGATTTATATATATATATATATATATATATATATATATATATATATATATATATCTGTGCATAATAGTTACTGGTGTACATTTGTTGTTTGGTTTTGTTTTCAGGTCATGGCTTTGCTCTTGATAGAAAAAGCAAAGCAATACAAAAATACAAGAAGCAGATGAAAAAGAAAGTGAAAGAAGCAGACTTTAAGGATTTACTAAATCAGGAAGACATAAGAGAAACCAGAGATCACAACAGACATGGAAGCAAAGGAAAGACAGTTAAGAAGCAAGACAATTTAAAAGCAGCTCAAGCAGAATTTCAGAGACAAAAGGAAGAAAGAATGAAACAAAAACAGGTATTGAGTACATTTCGGGGTAGCACTTAAAGGAAATTTTAGATTTGTTTTTTATCACTTATAAATTTCCTAATTTGGGATGTATTCCTGTTGCTTTTTGATTCTCACTTTAAGTAAGTGAGAGCAGTAATGACTGCTGGGTTTCACAGAAATAAAGTCAGTAAAATTCTCACTTTTTTTGTGACACCAAAGCCCATTAATCTTGAAAATTGGCATGTCATATTTTGCAGTTGTCTGACATAACCTTTCCAATATCAACTTCAGAGACACAATCTAGGTTTTTGAAAGCTGCTTTTGACTCTGATAATTACCTGTGATTTTGTATTGCCAAGAGATTGATTCAAGATGTATTTTACATTCTTCTTTGACAATTGCAAAAACTAAAATTTCTTACAAGTTTGAGCCACGCAACATGCTTTTTAGAAAGCACTTTGCACTTCAGTAATAATTTTTTCAATCATTAATAATGGTGAGTTTGTGTCTTGGAGATTGGAAAATGTAAACCAGCTCATTACTTATTTTTCTCTACCATAACTTGGTTCATATCAATAAAACATGTAATGTGTTAACAATTACTGGATAAAATCTCATTTACTAAATTTAGAAATTACTGTATTGATGACGATATAGTAATTAAATTATAATAATTATATAGAAATCACTGTGTTGATCATCAAATGGTGATCATCATCATCATCATCATATTCGGTATAACATCCGTTTTACATGCTAGCATGTGTTGGACGATTTCTTGAAATTGACTTCCAAGTTATCCTATCCTTCACCAGGTCTCTGCTGACACCTTTTTGTTTCAGATCCATCCTTATCACTTCCTCCCATGTTTTCTTTGGTCTTCCTCTGCCAGTGGTTCCTGCCACCTTGATTGTTCTGCATCTACTTGTCCAAGCATTCTTGTCCATTCTCTCCACATGACCAAACCAACGAAGCCTCCTATTCTGCATACAGCTGCCAATACTGTCCAGATTCAATCTCCTTCTGAGTTCATTAGAACTGAGCCTGTCCTTTAGACTTACGTTGCACATCCATCTTATCATTCTCATGTCATTCCGCTCCATGCGGCTGACATCTTCAGCTTTCACTGGCCAAGTTTCACTGCCATACATCATTGTGCTACGTACACATGCCTGGTAGACTCTACCTTTGGTAGGTAATGGCAGAGCTCTGCTGGTTAACAATGGCATCAGCTCCCTGAACTTACTCCATCCACTGTTAACCCTTGCTGTAACACTTGCACCAGCTCCCCCCTCAGCTCCAAGGGTGTCACCAAGGTAGCAAAACTTCTGGACAACCTCAATATCCTCATCCTCCAAATGCACTTTATGTAGGTCTAAGTCACAGGTTGCCTCTCCTTCTTTGCACCTCTTGCAGCTAAAACGGTTAGTTTCTGTCAGTTTGCCCTTTATTCCACTGCACCGTTTATGTACCCAGTGCTTGCAAGTACCACAATAGATTGAGTTGCTCCCAACTCCCTTCCCACAGACTGAACAGGGAAACTTTCCTTTCTCCAATGGCTTTCCTAAATTGCAACCACTGACCATCACTTTTGTCTTGCCCATGTTCACTCTCAAACCTTTACCTTCCAAACCCTTCTTCCAAGTCTCTAACTTAGCAAGTAGACCATCCAATGTCTCACAGGAGAGAACCAGGTCATCTGCATATAGCAATTCCTCTGGGCAACCCTTTCGAAACTCTCTTGACAGTGCTTCCAAAACACAAATAAAAAGCAGTGGACTTATTACAGATCCCTGATGAACTCCAACACCCACACCAAAACTCTCAGTATAGGAACTGTTGACCCTTACCCGACTTTTAGCATTTCTGTACATTGCCTGAACAACCTTAATCAGCCATTCACTTACTCCTAGTTTCCGTAAAGCCCACCAAACAACTTCTCTTGGCACTCTGTCAAAGGCTTTTTCCAAATCCACAAAGGCAAAGTACAGCTTCTTGTTTTTCCCAAGGTACTTCTCTTGCATTTGTCTAAGGATAAAAATGGCATCAATAGTTCCTCGTCCAGGCATAAAACCAAATTGCATGTCATCAATGTTTATTTCAATTCTAATTTGTTTTTCCATAACTCTTTCAACAACTTTCAGGACTTGGTCCATTAACTTTAATCCTCTGTAATTATCTCTTTCTAGAGCTTCTCCTTTTCCTTTGTAACAATTGATAATTGTACTTATTTCCCAGTCCTCAGGAATGACACCATCTCTTATGATCTGATTTGTTAGATCAGTGATCATCTCTATACTTCTTTCACCTGCAGCTTTGACCATCTCTGCCACAATTCCTGAAGGACCAGCTGCTTTGCCTTTCTTCATTTTCTTTACAGCTTCCCTCACCATTTCTTTCTCAATGAAAATGGCTGGTCCAGATACTGTTTCTACCTCTCCAAGATTTTCTCTATCCCAAGAAAACTCTGTGTTCAACAATCTCTCATAATAGCACTTCCAGGCATTCTTCTTTTCAAGTTCACTTGTTGCAAGTTCTCCATCATCATTCCTGATACACTTTTCTCCAATGATATCCTGATTAGTCTTGATCATCTGCTTAGCTATCTTGAATACTTCATTCTTCTGGTCATCTCTATGCATTATGTCTGGAAACCTTCTTTTCTCGGCATCCATCTTTGCTTTGTAGATTGCTTGCCTAGCTGCTCTCTTGGCCTCCAGATACCTTTCTTTGTTAACTAACCCCTTTTTCCATTGACTCCACAGCCTTCTCTTCTCTTTCACATAATTTTCAACAGAAGTATTCCACCACCATGTCACTCTATGACGTGGAGGCCCTTTTGTCCAGCCACAGACTTGGTCTGTGGCTTTTAAAAGTGTATCCTTGATCTTCTCCCATTGCTTGCCTACACTTTGTAGGTCTTTTCCTGGACTAGCACCCACAATTCCATTCACTTGATCTTCAAAGGCCTGCTTTATTTGTCCATCATTTAGTCTCCACACCCTTCTCCTTGGGATATACTTTCTTTGCACTTTATGTACTTTCTTAATCCTGAAGTCACAAATTACTGGCTTATGCTGGGTCACAAATTCTTCACCAGGTATCACTTTTACATCTTGCAAATACTTCCTGTCTTTTGTCTTTACCAAAATGTCCACTTGAGTCATAGCTGCCCCAGAGCGCTTCACCTGCCCGTGAGAGAAAGACTATACCCCACCAGTCCTCAAACTGGTATTTCATGCTTGAATGAGACCAAGCATGGTCTTTGGGATCACTGTATTAATAATCATATATGATTTACTGCATCAATAATCATTTAATGATTACTGTCTTGATGATGGTATTGTGATTACTGTTTTAAAAATGATCTTATAATAATTACTGTTGATGATCATATAGTTAATATTGTACTAATAATCATCATATAGTAATTGCAGACAAAAGCAATTAGTTATTTTTGTTTGCAGAGTAAATTCAATTTGTGAGCATTAGGAAACATGCCAGTGACCATTCTCATCTGAATTTTCTGATTTTGAAAGTTCCTATTATTAACTTATATTTCCTTTGTTGATGTTTGGGTACCAGTAGGTCACTCATTTATCTTAGGAAATCTCGTATATATTTACGTAGAAATATACAGAAGTTTTGTGTGTACTTAAGTGTATACTGTCAAAGGTCATATGTCATATGTTCCAAGTTTGTGATTGCAGGGGATGGTAGTCAAGATAAGCTCCCACTATCCATAAAGTTCTAACAATTGTTTGCCCCTCTTAAAGTCTGACAGCCAAGTCCACTGCCAGTCTGCTCTTGTGCCATAAATAGGCCAAGTAGAAGGGATAAAAGCTGGTCTCAAGCCTAAACCAGATGGTTCTGGAAGATGGAGCTCATCAGCCAATGAAGGCAGCTTGTCTTGGAGAAGGAAAACTCTGATTTCAAATTTCTGCTGCCCTGTGGCCACACCCAGTCATGGAAAATGCTTCAGGAGTCAACTTCTAGATAAAAGATGGAGTCAAAGTCCCTAAGGCAGTTTGCTATTTTCTACAGATTCATTTTGGCAACTCCTGGAACACTGCTGGAACCAACTGTACTGGCCTTCCCTTTTCCGTAGATCCTTTCAGTGACGTGGAGAGGGAGGATTTTCTGCTTGGGTAATGGTCTAGCCTCTAAATCTATTTTACCCAGGCTTTGCACACTGGAGGGGGACAGTTCAACTTTGGTTACAACATCAATACATCAGATGAAGCAGCAGTCAACTGATAATAAGTCTCATCTCTTTTAGATGGGAAGCCTTGGCCTCTGAGTGCTCAACCTGGAGACAGGCTGTGCAGAAAGCACTTTCCCAGTTCAAAGAGACATTTGCCCAGCAGACTGAGGCAATTCAACAAAGGGGAAAAGTACCTCAAGAAGACAGATTAATGACAAAGTACACCTGCTTCCATTGTGGAGGGGACTGTCACTCCCGAAGTCACCTTTGCAGCCACTGTAGAACTAGAACAAAAGAGTAACTTCAGAGCACAACACTATAGTCTCCTAAGACTCTCTATATACTCCCATATTATGCACAGTTTGTTTTATGAGTTTGTAGTTAAATAAAAGCATAGGTAACTGTTTCTTCAATAGGGCGGTGAGACTAAGCCACCTGTCAACAGAGTCAAATTTTGTGGATGAGTAGTGACCGAGAAATCACCATGAATTCCCGTTTCTGAGGACACAGGAACTCACTGGATTAGTTGTCTGTCTTTCACACAAAAATTATACTAGTTATCAAAAATATTATAACAATTTTTAGTTTTATAATTTGTAGTAGTTTCCTAGTAGTAATAATAGGCCAATAAGAAACTTAAACATTTTGAAAGGAAACTGAGATCTTTAAATATCTTAAGCAATAGTATTACTACCTCACATCCCAGCATTGATCATCAGAATCTGCTCTTAATATGAGGTCAAATATTATTGTTTAAGACATTTAAAGATCTCAGTTTCTTATTAAAATGTTTAAGCCTCTGGTTCTCTCACTTACTGTTAATATTTTCCTATAAGACAAATGTCGAAATTTTTTCTTCTGTAATGCATTAAGATGTGTGATATACCTCGTGGTAATTTACCTGATTTACATGAGGAATCAAGTATTTCTTTCCATAAAATAAGGTATTTTCAATGGAAAAAGGAGACAGTCAGAACTCTTGATTGTTCTTCAGAGAATTGTAAGGAATTTTTTGAGATTATCATCATCATCATCATCATCATCATTTTAGCCGTTCATGCTAATGCTGGTGGGTGGCCTAAACAATTTCCTCCACTCTACTCTGTCTTGTGCTTTCTGCATCCATGTTTTACCTACCCTCTCCTCAATTTCATCGCACCATCTTCTCCGTGGTCTTTCCTTTGTTCTGCCCTTGGTCTCCACTCTGTTATCTTCTTGGCCCATCTGTTATTGTTCATTCGGGATATATGCCCTGCACCATTGGCCTTTCAAATATACTACCATCTCGATGATGCTTCTAACTTTGGTCTTTGATCTTATGACTTCATTTCTGATCATATCTTTCTTTGTGATGTTTAACATTGTTCTTTTCATACTCATTAAGAATCAGGATGTCAGACCAATAACCAGTGAGGAGAAAGGGTTACAAAGATGGAAAGGCAATGAGAAAAATGAAGAGCGGGAAAGCTGTTGGTCCTGATGAGACCCCCATCGAAGTCTGAAAAGGCCCAGCAAATGAAGGTTTGAAGGTGCTGATGAAGTTATTCAACGAAATCTTGGAAAGTGAGACCATGCCTGATGAATGGAAGAGAAGCGTGCTGATCCCAGTATACAAGAACAAGGGTGATGCACAGGAATGTAGAAACTACCATGGAATTAAATTGATGTGCCATACAATGAAGCTATAGGAAAGAATTTTGGACGGAAGGCTAAGGCAAGAGGTTGAAATCTGCAGGCAGCAATATGGCTTCATGCCAGCAATGCCTTGTTTGGACTGCGTCATTCATGGAAAAGTACCAAGGTCAAAGGGAGCTTCATTGTGTGTTTGTTGATCTGGAAAAGGCATATGACCGTGTACCAAGGGAAGAATTGTGGTATTGTATGAGGAAAGCCAGTGCATCAGAAAAGTATGTAAAATTGGTCCAGGACATGTATAAGAACAGCACGACAGCGGTGAGGAGATAAAAAGATATTTAAAATGCCTCCCAAATTTGTACAGTAATATCAGTTTATCGAGGACAAGACCCTGAAAAGTCACTTTTGAAGGTGATCAATAGAACTCGTTTTTACGAATTCTTACATTTAAAATTTGGCAGCATCCTGTATTTGAACTGTAGGATAAATACAACGAATTAATTAATTGGTATTGAAACTTTACAACAGCGAAAGTGAATAGTTTTCTGGACCATTAAGATCTATTCAATCTCGTCATCATTACTATTTATATTATAATTTTCACACATTTTAGTTTTTTTGGTTAAACATTATTTTAGTTTTTTTGGTTAAACATTATTTTAGTTTTTTGGTTAAACATTATTTTAGTTTTTTGGTTAAACATTATTTTAATTTTTTGGTTAAACATTATTTTAGTTTTTTGGTTAAACATTATTTTAGTTTTTTTTGTTAAATTGGTTTTTTTGGTTAAACATTATTTTAGTTTTTTAGTTAAACATTATTTAGTTTTTTTGTTAAATTGGGTTTTTTGGTTAAACATTATTTTAGTTTTTTGGTTAAACATTATTTTAGTTTTTTGGTTAAACATTATTTTAGTTTTTTGGTTAAACATTATTTTAATTTTTTTGGTTAAACATTATTTTAGTATATTTGGTTAAACATTATTTTAGTTTTTTGGTTAAACATTATTTCATTTTTTTTGGTTAAATTTGTTTTTTTCTGGTTAAACATTATTTTAGATTTTTTGGTTAAATCTGACATTTTGAAGTTAGATAAGGTTCTATTTATATTAAAAGTAAACTTTAGAGTAGATACATCAAGTGGAAAATTCATTTCTTTCTGATATTTTATCTATCTTTCCACATAGGAAAAACAAAGACGAATAGCTGAACATGAAAAGAAAGTAAAGAACAATATAAGGGAACGACAAAAAACATCAAAGAAACTTATGCAAAAGACAAAACACGGACAACCAGTTCTTGCTAATCGCATTAGTTATATGTTAAGTAAGATTAGTTAACCGACTTTACTTATTTAAAGCAAAGCATCATTATCATCATCAGCATCAGCATCATTATCATCATCATCACCATTATCATCATTAATGTCATCGTCATTATCATCATCACTAGCAGCAACACTATTAATTTAGTAAAATGCTGATAATGGTAGCAATTTAGAACTTCCACCCAATGAAGAGAACTGTATTTTACTTCGACAATCTATTAATTTTCACGATCCTATTTTAGTTTACAACTACTGGAGAATCTAAGCATCTTCATCTCAGTGACTTCCAATTTTTCCCCCCGCTTCTTGGTGAGAGGAACTGCCTAATTCATCTACATGCTGTAATTCTACATTAAACAATGCCCATTCTTACTTCTTACAAGGGATAATTCAAGTTCCTGGACAGTTCTCTTCGTCATCTATTTTTACTTTCGCTGGCAGATTGCACAATCACGTACTCTTGGGTGCCAAATAAAAGGGGAGCTTTCACAGACAGAGGGTGGGAACGTTTTAAAAAAACTTAATAAACAGGGAGGTAGGAACTTCCTTTGACGGGATGTATGACCCCCTTTACTTGTGAACCATTACGATTGATTGATATAATAACCAGCACAATAAAATCTTTGAGTTTTGAACAATTATCAACAACACAAGATTTAAAAATAGAAATTCTTAGTGTTAAAAAAGGAGCTACTGATCATTAAAGATATCCAACGCATTGCTTTCTCTGCCACCCTCCTCATCGGCGGCACTTTGGTTTTCACTTGCTCTTAGAACATAAACATCGTGCTGCTTGAGTTTAATTCGGCTCTTAACTTTTTTTACATGCTTTTTAATTTTGCTTTTCAATAGCAATAACATAACGTAAATATTTGCTTGAAGTATCATGTGTTTTGAGGAACACAGCAAGATCAGCGTCGAATGCACCTTTGAATTTGGATGGTTGCAAAGAGGATTTAATTCTATCAAAGTTTTCTGGTCGGAATATAAAAGAACTCTTCTTTTGAAAATTTCAATAATTTGTTGTTGTTTTTTGTTTTAACGTCATTTTCCCCGAGTAACTGGGGCTCAGACGGTGCCCTTGACAGGGACTTCGATTTGGCGGTGAGGAATTGCTCGCCCAGATGCCCTTCCTGACGCCAACCAATGGCTTTCTCTTTTGTGAAATTCCAAAGTCGCTCGCTCGGGGTATCGAACCCGGAACCTCTTGGTTATTGTGCAACTGCACTAACCATTGAGCCACGGCTCCTTCTGAAAATATCAATGATATCGTTTTTTAAAATGTTCAAGCTTCTGGTTTTTTTCATTTGTCGTGAACTCATATTTTGTAATTGATTTCAATGATTAGGAAACCTGCACAATACAATTTAGTTTTACTCATCTTTCAGTTTAAACAGCTATGCAAACAGAGATAGTATATGACTTGCGTTGGTGAAAGGTTTTTATAAAAATTGAGCCGCAAACATTTTATCCTCTAACGTTTTTGTAAGCAGGGAAAATAAACCACCAAACTTTGTAAACAGTGGTAGGGGGCGTTTGTTTGGCATCTAAGAGTAGCTAGTTTTTTCAGTGTTTCCTATTTTGTGCGACTAAGTTTAATTCATTTAAATTGATTGAATTATTTTGAATTTAAACATCGTTTCTCTGTTCGGCTTAACCTTATCAATACCTCCAGACATAATTAAAGAGGACAATCATAAGACCTTCTGCATATTTTAACAGTTTCAAAACCCAGGTTTTAAATATGTGGATGATGACGCGCACTGCAGGAATTAATTTGGCATAATCCCTTAGGTCTGTTGATTTGACTTGATCAAGAATTTTGATGTTTGTCTTGACCCATTATTTGGATTTTGAAATACCACAAAAATGAGGTTCACTTGACACATTCAAGGGCATAAGGATGACAGGCAGGATACAAAAGTACTAGATTTTGGAGTTCATACGATGCCATACGTATTTATACCGGTTTTTAAGTCTATTTTGCTACACAACCAAACCCACGCACTAATATGACCCCATACAAACTTGTGTATCGTAAATGATCTATTTCGCGCTGATACTGAGCTTAGTGCCAATATCCAATAAAGGCCATAAGTTTTTGTAAAGAAATGTAATTTGCTATAAAAAGATGTGAGTTACCCAATTAAACCACGAGATCATTTAATGCAATGTAAAAGATAATGAGAATACGGACGGTGCTTGAATGTAATTATCGAAAATTATTGACTCGACGCTTAATGTAGGTTTGTGATATAGAGTTATAAATGATTTTTATTTTGCCCCACAGTTTTGTTTCTTAATTAGCGCCGGCCTTGAATATTGTTGCCGTCGTCAGTCAACCTTTTTACAGAAGATTACGGTATTCATAAATTGTGGATGTCTGACGGAAGACGCTCTTTAGCACTGGGTGTTGGGGATAAGTTGTGTGATGGCATCTTGTTTCATAACCTTTGTGGCTATGATATGGTGGAAAGTTTTTGGTATCATTAAGCCCTTTTTTAATCGTAAAATGCTTGCCACTCTGGATGAAAGTACATCTTATGAGTATACCATTAATGCTGCTGTTCGTCAAGGTTCTAATCTTGGCCCAATTCTCTTCTTAATTTACGTCAATTATTTTCCTGCTAACTTGCTTTAGTTTATCAACATCTGTGCTGGTGACGCTAACGTGTACTCTGAGGTTGGACTCAGGACAACTCAGTGGGACAAGTCAAACTTACAGAAGGTTTTGTCTGACCTTCAGGCTGTCAGAAACGTGGGAAGAAAGTAGCTGGTTTCTTTCAATGGAGCTAAAACGGAATGGGTTTTGTTCAATAAAAAGCTAAGAAGTACTTCCTTATCTCCAATCTTATACATAGTTCTACTTTATATGTAAACGTATACGTGAATATATTAAGTAGAATATATTAAGTAGAAACAGAAATTATACACAGTAATCTCATCATAGGACGGTAGAAATAAAAGATGTTATTTCCAATAATGTTCAAATGCAAATCGCACGAGAATGAAAAAGAAAATAACACTGGGGAATAAGGTTTTTTTTAATGAAATGTTTTTACATTTAGTGACTAAATTTGGTGTCCTGAGTTCACATATGACCTTAGTTTTTGCATTATACTTCCAGTTTTTGCTGTACAACAAAACATCATAAGAAAAAATGAGCTTTTCCTGTTAATATCGATTTATTAATATCCTCAAAGCACCATAACTACATTGATACAGAAACAAAATTACAACGAAAAATTGCTCTTTAAACATAGTTTATGATAGTAAAACAAAACAAATCGAGTTATCGTGAAAAGCTGGGAAAAGGTTTTATAATAGTCTTATGGCTGTAAAATGCTCTGTCGCACACAGAACAAAAACGGAATCTATGCAGCTACCTAATGCAGTTCACGATGCCAGGAAACTTCGCTTGTAGCTTTTTCGTGAATAGTTGCACTGAGGGAGGTCTCTTTTACTACTCCAGCAATAATCGGTTAGCATATGGGAGACCTACCTTCCTTGGTACCTCTCCTCGATATCTCGTAAGTCCTTGTACCTTTCTCCCTGTTCATCACTCAAATACCCAACGTTTTTGGGTAACTGATCCAGATGACTAAACATAAAATAAAGCTTTATGCTCATATTACATCCTAGCTTTTCAAAGGTTTTTAGTAGTCTGCGAACAATTTTCTTTTAGATGTTGTCGTTTTCTTTCCCCAAGGATTTCATCACTACGTCCTTTAATGAAATCCAAGCTTCTTTCTCTGTGACATCCATTGATTCTTCAAACTTGTCATCGCGTATTAGTTGTCGAATTTGCGGTCCTTCAAATATTCCTGCCTTGACCTTTTCGTAACTAATGGCTGGGAATGCTTCTCTAATGTAAAGGAAACATGGATTAGACTCGTCTAGAGATTTTACAAACTGCTTCATTATACCCAGTTTAATATGTAGAGGAGGAAAGATGATTTTTTTTCTCTGGATACAATCAATTGACTTTCGATGTTTGGATCGCCACGATTCAGTGTTTCGCGTACTGACCAGATTTTCTTTGACCAATCGTTTGTGTGATCTCTGCTGCCCCACATACAAAGAAAGCAAGGATATTTGGTAAAGCCCCTTTGCTGGCCAAGGAGCAGATTTACCATTTTCAGGTCAATGCATATGATCCATTCATGTTTATGATAGTCAAGTAGCTCAATTAAGGTCTTGACGCTATCATAAGAGTCTTTAAGCAGGACTGAGTGACCATAGGGACAGCTCCGTACTTGTTAGTGTTACGGAATAGCACATATTTCAAGCTATGTTTCGAACTGTCTATAAATAGTAGCTACTCGGCTGGTGCATAGTGTTGTAGACCCAGCTCAGCAAATAGACCTGAAACATCGTTTTAAAAAACAAATCCTCGCTCAGTTACTTGATTTTGTGTTTTATTTTTGTTCCTGTGGCCACTTGTTTTTATTTGACAAAAATAGCAATCTGAACTGTGGTCCTTCGGCTCTCTCCAAATCATATTTGGCATATTTGTTTCTTCTCCTTTGCCCCATTGCCTGAGTTTTTCATAGCAAGTTCGACTTGTCTTGATCCCCCAGTCTTATTCCAAAATATGTAAAGTATTCTTGTCTCACAAAACTGTTAATGTTTAGTCTCTGCGAAGTAAATGTGTAGCTTCCACAAAGGTAGCAGAACGTGTCCGAATCATTGACGCACTTGCCCCTGAGAGCAGCCATGCCGTCTTTTCTTTTAGCCAAGTTTCCCTCCTCGCACTTACAGGCATATTGTGCACGTATTCTCATAAAGGTGCATATACTACAAGCACCCATCATAATTTTATATGTTAGAACTAAAGAATAGTAGTATTCGGGTAACGAATAGCTACGCAATAAAATGCCTATGAAGATAAAACATTCTCACCTTACAAAACTGTAGCTTATAGCTGAATATCCCGTGCCTGGAATTGAGGGAACTGAATGGAAAATTCTTATTCAAGGACTTCTAAGGGTCTATCATGTAAAATTAAGGGGAAATCACCTTTGTTTCATGGCCTAATCGTGATGCGTTGTTTACACACCTGTTTTCCTGCTGTTAAACTTTCCTTGGAAAGTTTAGGTGTCCTAACAAGTATTTTACCCATAGTCAGCAATAGTAGTTGGTTACAGAAAAAGAAGTAACGAAGAGAGCTCTGGTCCCTCTACAGGGAAGTCCTCTAACTGCAACAGAAGAGACATCTCTACTTCAGATACTAAGAAATCCTGTAATGACGATGTACGTCCATATTCTATTACGGGAAGACATGTATCTTGTATCAGGCAACTGAAAACTAGAAGACAAGCTAAAAATAGCAACATGGAATGTGGGAACATTGTTTAAAGCAGGTCAATATCACAACCTAAAAAAGAAATGTCAGCTCTGAGCCTGGACATCATGGGTATAAGTGAAACAAGATGGGCTAATGATGGCTGATTCTCCGATGATGATACTAGATGATATATTTTGGAGGTGGAGAACATCAGTATGGTGTTTTTGCCTTACAATATCAATATAATTCAAGTATATGTACCAACTTCAGACCATGCTGAGGAGGACTTAGACGACTTTTATGACAACATCAAGATAGTATTGAATTACACGAAGTCTGGAGAAATAAATATCATGGGCGACTGGAATACCAAAGTTGAAGATCGACAGAAATATCCAGTTACAGGAAAATATGGACTTGGAGAAAGAAATGAACATAGCAAGAAACTGATCAATTTCTGCTGGATATCAAACCTTGTAATTGCCAACACCTTTGAGCACCCAAACAGAAGATTATACACGTGGAAGAGCCCTGGTGATCTTCGCCGCAAACAAATTGATTACATCCTGATCAATCAGAGGTATTGCAACTGCACCAAACAAGTTAAGACCTATTCAGGCGCAGATGTTGGGTCAGACCACTATCCTGCAGTAATAAATATGGTTGTGAAATTGAAACATCAGGGAGAAACGAGGAATACACAGCGTGATACGAATTTTCTCAAAGATGAAGACATTAAGTACAGCTATAATAAAAATGTGTATCACGAGTATTATCACATATTTTATGTCTTCAATCTGCTGTTCTTGACTAGCTTCATTATTTTCCTCCACTGTTACTTCTTGGACACCATTTATTGCTTTGTCTTATGTGTCTCTGACTGCCGACAAAATTTCTACTTGATCTGGAGCCCCTTCGACTGGAAAAGGTGGGTCTCTGACAACGAAATTTGCTGAAGAGCTGTTAACTGCTCTGGAGTCAATTCGTAAGATTGTGTATCAGTATCCTCTCTTGTACATTTTTTGCTATCCAGTTAAGGTCACGCTGCATCTCCATCCGTTTCACTTTTTGGAGTATATTGCTATCAATCCTCAGCTGAAAGGTCTGATTTCTGTATATCATCTTGAACACCTGCAGCTTCTTCGACATCAAGGTCTTTGCTGTCAGGAAGTGACTTCAGAGCATGCAATAAGTTACGGTGAGGAACACAACATTGAGCATCTCTTTCATTTTCAGGACGCACTGAGTAAATAACCCTGTCTTTATCTCTTTTGCGTTTTTATAACGTGTGGAGTACTGTTCGAGTATGCACTTGACTTTCCTGTTCCTCCACTCTCTGATAAATTTCTGATGAGAACTCTATTACTAACTTCCAAGGTAGCCAATGTCTTTCCTCGGTTACGTCGATCTCGGTCTTTCTGTTTCTGTATCCGAGAAGACTTAGATGCGATACTGTAAGCTTCTTTCATTCACAAATGCCACTGCTCTAGATATTCTTTGTGTTTTGTGGACTCTTTGGTTCAGTCAAGTTTAGGGTTACAACTAGCGGAAGTCAAGGGTGTCTTCCAAACATCAGATAGTATGATGAGAACCCTGCAGCTGAATTTCGCGAGCACTTATTTGGATGCACATTCTGTTTCAGGTGATCTTTCCAGCGAGATATTTTGGATTTGTCCAGTGTCCGCAGCATCAAAATAATGTTCTGGTTCACCTGGTTTGTTTGCACTGCCCATTTTCGTACGGATGATACGGAGATGTATACAATTGTGAGATTCCCATGAGCTTCTGAAGATGTTTAAAGATGTTTTTTTAACTTGGTACCCTGTAGAGCTCTGTTAGAACCATGTTGCCCAAAAACCTTGGACTAACAAAATGAGTGTAATTGGGCATTGCATCTATTCTGAATCCCATCATCATCCATCTTTTACTTGTTCCACTGGTGAAGCCAGTCCACAATTTCTTTTGATTAAATTTTTCTCCAGTTAGTCTTTTACCAGAACGAATGAAGGACATGACTTTCGGAATACCTTCGTCAGCTTCTTGAAGACCTTTCAGTTTTTGCTTATTCGTCTGTTGTGGGTGATGATCATGGAATGCCTTCGATAGCAATGCTCTTTGCTGTGAACTCGAATCAACAATCCTCAAACCAATCCATGCTTCCTCTCTCTGATGTTGCACTCGAGTTCCTTCTCGAACAGCAGCAACTTCTTTCAGTGACACTCGCTTCGAACATAACTGGATGTATTGATCGACGTTGAGAGGTGATCGCGACAGGCAATCAGCAACTTTGTTCACAGATCCAGGCCAGTACTTGATGATGAAGTAGTAATTGGATAGTTCATTCAACCATCTCAGTCCACAGAAATTGAATTTACTGGATTTCATCACATATGTCAATGGGCTGTTGTCAATGTAGATGATAAAGTGCGGTGGGTAAAAGAGGTAGTCATGAAATGCTTCTGTAACAACAGCACATTTCAACGCCAGTAATTCAAGGCGAATACTGTGATAATTCTTCTCAGCATTGACAAGTAATCTGCTAGAATAGCCAAGGACTCTGTTAATACCATCTTTCTCTTGATATAATATCGCACCCAACCCAGATTCGCTGACATCAGTAAACATAAAGAACTCCATTTTCTTGGAAATTAATTGACGTAGAGGATGATAGCTAACCATCTTTTTTTTTCTTTTCTAAAAAATTAAGAAGCAAATGGGTTTTCCAACAGAGCAAACAGAGGAACGGACGTGAAATGTTGGACAAATCTTCTGAATTGACCAAGAACCCGAGCAATCGCCCGGAAGCTCCTACTGTTTGAGGATGATTTTCTTTGAAATGCTGGATAGCTATGTTGCTGGTATCCTTCTTGTAGCCGTTATTTGAAACGATTCTACCCAAGTAGTTGACGTCATGCCTAAACAATCTGCTTTTGCTTGCTTTGAGTTTCATCCCATGTTTTTGCAACCGCTGTAGTACTGCAAGGATATGTTCAACGTGATCTTCAATTGATTAGAAGTATACAAGGAGATCATCCAAATATTGTACCACAAATTCATCACAGATCCCATTGAAACATTTCTCTTGTGCTCTTTGAAAAACTTCAGGGGTGTTCATCAACCCAAATGGGACCCTAACCCATTCATAGAGTCACCATGGTGTTATGAAGGCAGTAAACTTCCTGCCCTCTTGACATACATACATTTGATGATAGGCGCGACGTTGATTTAACAATCTGAACCATTCATTTTTACCAAGGGTATGTAGGATGTTCTGGGTCCTTGGCAGTGCGTGTCTGTCTGGAATGGTTTTGGAATTCAATTCAAACAAGAGTCAAAGATCAACACCATTTTTTCTAACTGCCACTATTGGTGAAGAATAGCTGGATGATGATTTGACAATCCAATGAAGATTTAACAGGTCTTCAACATAGGTCTTAATTTCAGAATATATCGTACGCGGAACACTACGGTACTTCAATGCACCGATTTCTTATCGTAAGGATTAAATTCCATCATGGGCCAGAAATACTATCTACTTCTTAATCATTTCGAGAAAACGACTCACATTCTTCCAGTAGTATTTGTTGAACTAGTTTCCTCTGTTGTGGAGTCAAATGCGTGAGATCAACATTTGGTCAAACACTGTCCTACTTACAGTTTTCAGTAGGATTTACCGGCACAGCTGGCTTTATCAGGAATCGACCAAGCATCAGCTGCAACTTGATTATCATCCGAGAAGTGAATTGATGAATTTGGATCTGTATCACTTTTTCCATCACATAATTGTGTTTTGTTTTCTTCCACATCCCTACTGTTTGTGGGTGCACTAAACTTTACTGGAATCGCTGTGATAGATGAATCCAACTGAAAATGACCAAGAGTAGTTCGAGGTTGAAGTATAATATCATGCTTGGTATTTTTAGCCATACGGATGGTAACGTGTCAAGAGGGACACTTCTTGGCAAGTGATGACATTTTCAGTAACTTCAAGTACATCAGACCATGTCTGTAACAGCTCTGGTTAAAAGAGCACTGGGCAATCTTTGTCCACAGCTCCAACATTTACATAACCTTGTGCACCGGTATTATACAAGTATTGATGATGTCTTCAATCTTGTTCAAGCTGCATTTGACATTATAGCTTTTTCCAATCAGCTTTACCACAGATATTTATTCTTTTGGGCCCAAAATGCTGTTGTTGACTCCTGCTTGACTTCTTCGAGCTTTACCTTGAGAATATAAACTGGCTATCGCTGCACAACTGGTTGGATAAAAAGAATACAAAAACAATTGAAGATAAAAAGTAAACTTTGTTTTCTATGATAGCTGAATATGAATCGGTTCCAATGCTCCTAAGAGAAAAGTGGATCAGGCTCTGCCAAATACTTGGAACTGTTCTAGCTTGAATTTTTGCCTAATCTGCAGTTCAGAGGTAGATCCTGTGCTATAGCCAAATCACTAAGAAACACTTTGTTTACTTTTCGAGATATATCCTACACCCTTCCAGAAATATGGTTTCCAGCAATAAATAAAGAAACACAACAAACACAACAAGCACAGCATACGTATGGCGCCATTTCCCGAAACAACTCTAGTCCTGTCTACACCCACGTCCGCACTACCAAAGTATAAAATAGCCGTATTTAGTCATTTCAGTAGCCTAATGATGGGAGAAGTATCTTTAGAAACGTAGCTCGGAAAAGCGTACGACTCATGACACAGTTCTTACACCTATAGCTTCCTCTGACTCCACAAAGTTCAGAATTTTCAAGATTATTAGGACTTTGTATACTATCTTACAGTATCTATTTCACTTGTGTTTTGTCCTGTAAACTTATTCGTTAATGACTAACAACCAAATAAAAACATATGAACAAATTTTTAAGTAAATAAATAAATAACTATTAAAATCCCATGGGAAACAAATGTTAGAGCAATCATTAAGATAATTAATGCCCAGTAGCATGTAGGACAGCAACAATCCCTCGTCACTGGTTCTTGCTGCAGGAAAGCCTTTGTGGTTATGTTTTGGTCTTGTTCCACTCTGCCATCTTTTCCTCCATTTTCCTCTACTAGGTCTTCCGCGCATTCGTCATGTCGGTAGTTCCTGACGGCTTTCACCACTAGCAATTATACAAGTCCCAGGCTGGAGCTAAGGACCATTGTCCACATCAGTTGTAGCGCTTTCTATCGTTNTTTGTATACTATCTTACAGTATCTATTTCACTTGTGTTTTGTCCTGTAAACTTATTCGTTAATGACTAACAACCAAATAAAAACATATGAACAAATTTTTAAAAATAAATTAAATACCAAGCAAAATAAATTAAGAAGAAGAAAAAAATTGCATTACTTAGCGTTAATTTTAAAACCAAGTAAATAACTATTAAAAGCCCATGGGAAACAAATGTTAGAGCAATCATTAAGATAATTAATGCCCAGTAGCATGTAGGACAGCAACAATCCCCCGTCACTGGTTCTTGCTGCAGGAAAGCCTTTGTGGTTATGTTTTGGTCTTGTTCCACTCTGCCATCTCTTCCTCCATTTTCCTCCACTAGGTCTTCCGCGCATTCGTCATGTCGGTAGTTCCTGACGGCTTTCACCACTAGCAATTATACAAGTCCCAGGCTGGAGCTAAGGACCATTGTCCACATCAGTTGTAGCGCTTTCTATCGTTTCTTTTTCTGTAAGTAATCGTGTTGTTGTTTTTTTTGCGGGATTGGGTTGTTACCCTAATCCCAGCCTTCCTCATACTGGGCTTGAGACCAGCCAGAGGGAGGAGTCATCTCCCTATACCTTACCTTACCTTAGCTATCCGCTTCGTGCCATGTGGCACATAAGGCCTCGACGCGCTGCCCTGTCAATGGCTGTGGTGCGGGCATCACTTTCGAGGTCAGGAACCATTGCCTTTCCAAGGGATTGTGGATTTGTTTGAGTGTTTGTGGTTTCTGTAATCAGGTTTTTTTCCGGGATCGGGTGATTGGGCCAATGCCTAACCTTTAAGACTGAAGGGGCATCTCCCAAAACACTACACATTAATTTTAGCGTGATTTTATCCTCTTCTGCGAACTGCTGTGACTGATTTGGATATGTATCATCTTATTAACGACAATATCACGATTACGAATTTTAATCAAGCCCCAATATGACATTACTGATACACAATACCAACAGTCAGCGCAAAATCCCACTCAATACCCCTCACAAAAACGATTTATTTAAGCATGTTTAGAGTGCATGGAAAAAAAGGGTAACATATGCTGAAAATAACCAGCACTACTTTTTTAGATTTATTTCTGATCTCCAAAGGTTTTGATATTTGCGGCAGAATATAACTTTATAATCTGCCACGCATCCAAAAGCTGTTTCAAAGCCTCAATTCCAGCTTTTCCTTGTCATGTCTGGGTCACATGCCTGTCTGACATGTCTTCTTCATATTCAAAAAGGCAAGGAAATGGTGATGTAAATGTCACTATAAATTTAAATGATTTATGACAAAGTATTTGTGAATGCTCCCAAACTGTTTCCATATATATATATATATATATATATATATATATTTGCTTCGTAGGATGTTTATCATACCTATCTTGTGACGTCATGCCTATCTTGTGTTGTGTTTCTTTTCTGTCATGCTAGAAATTATGTTTAGGGAAGAGGGTAAGATATGCAGTTGGTGTGATTGCTGTGCCGTTGGGAATGGATGGTTTCTGTTACTTTTCTTGTTATATTACATATTTCCCTGTCCAGCCAGAATCTTTTTATTTTCCTAGTCAAAGGTGTGGTGTTTAAAAAAACAGACCATACCTTTGACTGGGAGAATTCTCCAAGCACCTCCAAGCATTTTGTAATTTCTGTACATGTACGTCATAAATTTACAACTTCATGTTCCTCACTATTTTACGCCACTGAACTCTATCCTGACAAATTTGCTCGAGGTTTGAAATCATTGCTTCACTTGATGTAAAATTCATTCCCACATCATTCTTGTTTATTGTTTGACGGATATAACTCAGCCAGGTGTCTTTTGGTCGTTCTTGTGGTTTCTTTACAGGCCGAATAAATTCATTGAGTGATTTCCGTGCTGGTGTTGATGTATGTAGACGTAGAAGGTGTCCTATCCAGTTCATGGATCTTCGTTTGATTGTGCTGCTCTATGGCTCTTGTTGTGTTATGTTGTATAGCGTTTCGTTGTAAATCTTTTTCGGCCAAGTCATATTTAGCAATCGACGTAGAAATTTGCGCTGAATTATGTTTAACTTGTNTTGCTTCACTTGATGTAAAATTCATTCCCACATCATTCTTGTTTATTGTTTGACGAATATAACTCAGCCAGGTGTCTTTTGGTCGTTCTTGTGGTTTCTTTACAGGCCGAATAAATTCATTGAGTGATTTCCGTGCTGGTGTTGATGTATGTAGACGTAGAAGGTGTCCTATCCAGTTCATGGATCTTCGTTTGATTGTGCTGCTCTATGGCTCTTGTTGTGTTATGTTGTATAGCGTTTCGTTGGAAATCTTTTTCGGCCAAGTCATATTTAGCAATCGACGTAGAAATTTGCGCTGAATTATGTTTACCTCATCACAGAAATGGGGATTCATGACCCACAGTTCACTGTTATACATGAATATACTAGTGACATAGCCATCGAAAACCCTGAGTTTTGTTTGAAGACTAACAGATCTGCTTTTAAAGATACGTTCTAATTTGTTGTAAGATGTTGATGCGTATCCGTGTCGTCTATTGATATCACACTCAGTGTCAATTAAACTTCCCAAAATCAAGCACTTCTTCCATTTATCATTTCCATCCTTTGATATTTGATACTCCTCCAGTTTGGACGTGTTCACCATTAATCCATTCTCTTCAAGCATATCAGGTATCATTCTCTTGCTTGGATTATTCTTGGATACCAGCTTCGAATGAAGTTAATGTCATCAGAGTATTTGGGGTCAATGTTTATCTTGTGTTTGTCTCGATCAATCAGCCAATCTAGCTTCATTTTTCCCCAGTAACTGAGGGCTCAGACACAGTCCATTTATATGGACTTGGATTTCGTAGTGAGAAATTTCTTGGCCGGATGCCATTCCTGACGCCAATCAATGGCCTTTTCTTTTTGTGAATTTCCAAAGTTGCTTGGTTGGGGAATCGAACCCGGAATTTTTGGTTACGATGCAACTGCACTAACCATTAAGCCACGGTTCCTCACCGTGAATATCACAATGCCGGCTGCTAAAGAAGAACGTGTTGGTGAGAGTTGGTACTTAAAATGTAGTAGCGCAGGAAGGTAAAGTAAGAGAACTAATGGACGTGTTCCAAAGACCCAAAATAAACATCATGAGTGTGGAGGAAATGAAATGAAATGGAAACACCACAGAAGTGGGAAGTGGGTTATTGTTGCAAGATCTTCTATTCGAAAGAAACTAATACGAGAAATGGAGTTGGTACAGTACTTGACAAAAAGATAAAGAAACAAGTATTTGAAATCCAGAGATCATTGGATCGGTTAATAAGAGTAAGAATAGCATAGGTCGGCTAGGGCTTTGGCGTCATATCAGGTTGTGCCCATCAGTCAGGCAGGAATGATGAAGACAAAAGTGAATTTTTTAAAAATCTGGACGATTTGATCAGTGGAATCTTAGCTAGAGAAAGGTTGATAGTAGGTGCTGACCTAAACGGTCATATGGGAAAAACAATGATAAATTCCAACGAATATACAAAGAAAAAAGATTTAGTGCCAGAAATACAGAAGGAGAGAGTCTTAGAGCGTATAAAAGCATTAGACGTGGTGCTTCCGAACTCCCTCCACAAGAAAAGGGATACATCTGATTACCTATAAAAGTAGGAATGAAAGCTCGCAAATTAACTTCATCAGGGTAAGAACAGTTTGAACACAAATTCAATAAGGGCTACAAAGCTATCTCAGGAGAAGCAATGGTTTCCCAACATCGATAGGTTGAGTCAATTAACCAAGCTGTGGAGACGGTTGCACAGAAAAGGGTCGTATTGAGCAAACTAAAGTTTATGAAAAGTGAATGGTGATAACAAAAAGACATATCGAGACAAAATTGCAACAAATCAACAAATATCGATTGGGAGGAAAGAAAATGAGAGATGGAAATTTATACAAACAATACTACTAAAAGCGGCGAAGGAGGTTTGTGCCAGACCTCGGAGATCAAGAGAAAACGAAATACTTTTAAAGAATGGCAAAAGGAGAGAAAAAATTCAGGATTGGAAAGAAAGTACAAGAAAACAATAAAAAGGAGTAAGAAGAGAAGTAGAAAAGGTTTAAGAGGAAGTGTTAAGGCAATGGTAAGGGAACACGGAGACGAAGAAAAGAGAAAGGAGCAAGTACCTAGTAGGATGTCAAAGTGCTCGAGCAAGAAACGATGCAAGAGAAATAAAATATGTCAAAGCTTATCAAGGCAAATTGCTAACTGAAGAAAATTGACTTAAAATTAGATGGCAAGACTATTTCAGCGCCATTTCAAACGTTGAAAATGAAAGTGAGAAGCTACCAACAATTGAACTAACAGAAGGGCCAATACAGAATATAAGTAGCTCACAAATTAGAAAGGCAGTCAGAGAAGTGAAATCTGGAAAAGCTGTAGGTTGCTCGGGAATACATGTCAAACTGATTAAGACCTTGGATGGAACAGGTATAGATATGATTTACTGTAACATGGAAAGTATTTGACAAGAGAAAACTCAGCCAGAGGATTGAGGATAGAACAAAGATAACAATTTACAAGCAAAGCGAAGACACAATGGACGGTGGGAATGATAGAGGTATAAAGTCTGTGGAAGAGATAATAAAGGTAGAAGAAAAGGTCTTAGTTCAAAAGGTAAGAGGAATCACTTCAATCAACAACATGCAAATGGGTTTTATGACAGGTAGGGAAACAATGGATTGAATGTATAGCGTCAAACAAATGGAAGACATGTTTTTGGAAGTGAAGAAAGACTTGTCCTTTTGATTCGTTGATCTAGAAAATGGGTATGACAAGGTGCTAAGAGAATATATTGGTGTTATGCAAATAGAAGGTACTAGACCAGTTGTTGAGGATAGCACAAACAACATATAGAAATCCAAGAGGAGCGGTAAGGCAGACCGATGAAACCAGTATTGAAATAGGACTACATCGAGGATAAGCTTTGAGACCCTTTTTGTTTGTGGTCGTGTTGGATGTGATCAGTGAAGTATGGAGGGAAGGCATGTAGTGGAACTTTTGTTTGCGCGTGATCTAGTTATGATACCAGAGGCTGAAGGAGAGTTGCAGGAAAAGTGGCAGAATTGGCAAGAAGGCATTTCGAAAAAGGTCTGAAAGTCAATAGCAAAAAAAGACCTGTAGCAAAGGAAAGACAAGAGCTTACAATCAACCAGAAAGGACGAAAAGATATTGGAGAATACAGAAATGCAAATGCTAAGGCTTATTATGAGAATATCTTTAAGAGAAAAGAAAAGCAACAATGATATCAGGAAGGATCTGGAAGTATCTGCCATAACAGAGAAGGCAAGGAAGTGTAAACTTTAATGCTATAGGCAGTAACAAAGAGCTGATGATAAAAAACAGGCAAAGCATACCATGACTAGGGTAGTGACGGGTAAACAAGGCAAGGGAAGACCACGAACGAGATGGAAAGTCAGCATTAAAGACAACTTGTGTCAAACATAGCTGACAGCGAAAGCTGCAGAGAATAGGGAACAGTTGGAAGGAGGATCAAGGTGCCGCACCCTGGTTAATTGGGTCAAATTCTAAGGAAAAGATGATAAAAGAAGAAAC
Organism: Morbakka virulenta; assembly: GCA_003991215.1. Classification (NCBI taxonomy): domain Eukaryota; kingdom Metazoa; phylum Cnidaria; class Cubozoa; order Carybdeida; family Carukiidae; genus Morbakka; species Morbakka virulenta. Next base: position 2,969,830 of record RDPX01000091.1, on the reverse strand, counting down.
AAGATTATAATCCACAGGCAAATGAAAAGGAAGAACATTTCTGCTTGTACAATTGAGACTACGAATTTACATCATTACGAGGACTTAACAACCATTGGAGAACGTGCCACGTTCACGATATCACAGACATAAAGGACTTGTTGACATCCACAAACAAAGTGGAGAAGAATAACGAACCATCAAAGGAATTTTTTTAAACTGTACCTAAAATGTTGTAAAAAGCAAAAGTTAAGGTACTTAAAAATTGAAGGTGGGAGAGTGCAGATGTCTTCTTCATACAAAATTCGAACATATCATCTGATTCTGAGACCTTGAATTGAAATCGTTCAACGTTGATTTACGATTTCTATGGTATAATTGTGGCAAATTTGAAACTCGAAAAAGTAACTACATGCATGAGTAGAAATACAAAAACAGCTCAAAAGAACATTTCATTAAGTACCCTTAAAAAATCCAATGTCCTGTAGAGGAGATAAATTACGTAAGCCGATTGTTGCGAAATCGGTACGTTAGGCGAGATATGTAGAGAAGAAATCAACACTTTTTGTTTACAAAATTTTTTCGAGTTTATACTCATCGTCAAAACAAACCGCAAAACACCTATGAGATTCAAATATGACAAAAGATAGTGTGCAGAGACTAACAACTAACAGCTAATTCTACTGCATCTGCAATAGAAACAAATGGTGATTAGGGGTCAAGAACTTGATTACAACTTAATCTTAAGTTCTGGCGACCACCACTCATCTTACGTATTTATTGCAGGCTTCAACGCCCGGATAAGCAAAGCTTCCAAAGTTAACAAATGACTCTCTTCTCTAGCTCATGGTTTTTTAATGTCTACATTTTCTTCTATTAAGGTGGAATCACAGAGTTCAAGATGGAGGCTCATAGATCCTGCCCTTTGGAAGTGTTCTTTGAATCAAGACTGCATATGTCGGATGGTCACTCCAACATAGCAGGCAGGTCAGCCTGGGCATGTTAACATGTAGACAACCCCGCTCTTGAACATCTTCTCCGTAGGTGGTTTGAGGGAAGGTATAACAGTTTTGAGTTTCTTGAGAGTCATGACTATGATACAGGGGGCATTTGTATTGTGTAAGGAGCGTGCATAGTCTTCAGTACACTTTCCACGGTATTGTACTATCAGAGGGATTTTATTTGATTTAGTGATGGACTGATGCGTGGACTCAGAGCTACTTACTTCCTCAACAACACTAAATCTGATTATTTTCTCCAGTGTATATCTGATTATGGGTTCATAGAATGTGGGAGGGTATTAATTGAGCTCCAAGATGCGTTGGGCTTTTTCTAGACTCTCATGTATATACTGCCAGGAGCAACACGCACTGTGAATTCGATGAACAAAGCCTGAAACGACAGATCTTTGCTATCGTTTAGGGGCAAAGGCGTGGTAGTTGAGAATCAAACCCGTGGTAGTTGAGAATCAAACCCGTGGTAGATGAGAAGCAAACCCTTTCCTTTTGCTTGTTATACCATGTTGATGACAGTTTTTCCTAGTTATGTTCATGTATTATTTTCATATCTAAGAAGGGAAGCTCTCCTGGATGATTTTCTGATGGATATTGCTCAACAAGAAGCTGACAAACTTATAAGAGGAACAGGAATGACCCCTGTTTAACGTGCAGAATACAGTAGTTTTGTATGGCCTAGAAAAGTCCCCACCATCGTATGTGATACAAACTTGATCTCTTGGTCCCAAGGACGCTGTACTTGATCGTTTTGATCCCAAGGATATTCTTGCTGAAGTTAATGGACTGTTGAGTCATTGTGAAAATAAGAACATTTCGGATAGGATTATGACTGATATCAATGTGAAAACAATAAACTATATCAAAAAATGCAACACATACTAGTGTGTAAAATGGACGTTAGACCTACAATGATGATGATTGCTTATGTAACTTTGCTCATAGTACTCAATGAATATATATCAACATGCAGAATGGATTTGGGGATAATATCTCTGGTGATGTAGAGTACACAGAGACTTTTTGACACATCAACCATGCCAGGGAAAAGCAGAAGAGCCTTGTGACATTTCTGGCATAAAAAATGCGTTTGCGGAAGTCAATATTCAACAACGTACATCAGTCCTAAAGTAACACAATGTACCATCACAAATTATTTAACATATTTTGTCTATATGCTGATTATCACATCTCCATAATTCTCACAAACTGATCCAAGAAAGACAAAACTACCCACTTTTTCTATCGGTTCACCATTGATTTCAATGTTACAAGTCGGATCATTTTGGAAGATTGAAGTCAAACATTTGGTCAAGATGAGAAATTTCGAACTCAATGAAAATGAGATTGTTCAAGGAATTGATTATCTCCATTGCCATATACGCCTCTTGATGTTGGACGCTAAAACCTGAAGATTTAAGAAGTCTATTTGTTTTTGAAAATAACTGTTTTAGAACAATGGTTGGAAAATCCCGCTGTGATAGAGTTAGGCTGGTTGATATTAGAAGAGTATTGGGAGCAAAAGATACCATCTTGGACATGATCAAGAAACGTAGAATGAACTGGTTTGGACATGTGAATAGACGTGATGATTTCAGCCATGTGAGAAAATCAAATAAAGAAGNGTTGGACGCTAAAACCTGAAGATTTAAGAAGTCTATTTGTTTTTGAAAATAACTGTTTTAGAACAATGGTTGGAAAATCCCGCTGTGATAGAGTTAGGCTGGTTGATATTAGAAGAGTATTGGGAGCAAAAGATACCATCTTGGACATGATCAAGAAACGTAGAATGAACTGGTTTGGACATGTGAATAGACGTGATGATTTCAGCCATGTGAGAAAATCAAATAAAGAAGAATTCCCAGGCAAAAGAAAACGGGGAAGGCCACACAAGAAATGGTCAGACCAAATTCGATGTAATCTTGGCATCCCTCTACTGACAATTGAACGTAAAGCCAAAGACCGAGCAAAAAGGAGTGAATTTGTATCAAGGGAATGTGAGAGGACCCGATAACTAGGGTTATACAACTAAGTCAAGTCAAGTCATCTCCATATTAACTAACAACTTTCTTATGAAAATAGAACCTCCGAAAAAGCTTACGACTCATGACATGATAAAGTTCTTACATCTATGGCTTCCTCTGAGTCCATAAAACTCAGAATTTTCAAGAAAATAGAACCTGTTATAAGAGTTTATTACAATTGTTATTCAAGCTTGTTATCAACACCTTATTGTGTACCATCAAACAAGACAAGATCAAAGAGTGCGCAAGTTACGTGTATGATGATTGTATGGCTTAGAAGCACTGGATGCAGTTTGCAACTGACACTGCTATCGGATCAGCTTTGGAAACAGACAATCAATACACCTAGAATGCATTCCCCAATTGGCCTTCATGGACTGGTCTAGTCATCAAAGTTGAAAAATGTCACGTATTTAGAATGAAAGAAAAAACGTAATAGATTTTGTACACTTTACACCACACATAACAATGAATAACAAACGAATTTCACCTGTGGAGAAGGGGCAATCAATTACTTATCCAGGTAAGGATTTTAACATACATATGACTAGCCAATATGTAAAAGATTCTGCATCCAAGGACGTTTATTCGTACCTTGACAAAATAAATTTACTTCTACTTCACCCACTTCACAAAATTGATATTCATCAATGTTGCATGCTTTTGATATAAAACGGAGATTTATCAGTTACAACCTTACTGCAACGATATTAGACTACGGTCATAATAGTCGGTGTATAACTTGTACTATGACACCTTTATGTATTGAACATGCGCATTTATGAGATCCGACATTAAAACATGTAAACATGCTCCACGCTGTCTGGTGTTATTTAGCCCACACAGATGTTTACACTTACCGAAGTGTTGGTCAGTAAAATGATACAACAGTGGAAACATCTCTAACTTTAGCATGCAAAAAGGACTTAACCTAAAGTCAGAAATATGTATCAACAGTACAAATGAAGTGTTGAAAGAATTCTGAAATGTTCAATTAACGACCAAACCAAGAAACTGTATGAATTAAATCAAGAAAGAACGTAAGACCTGACGCCAGGGCGAATAAAGTGACTTTTGGTAACAACACAACAAAACATACAATTAAAGTAAAGTGCAATAATCTCATGAACTTAAAGGCACATGAAAACGCGTGGAAATTTTTATAAGTCTAAAAGAAAAATCGGTCATTGTCAAGCATATTCTTACAGTGGATACACAAAAAGAAATTCAATCAAGGGAAAGTTCAGTAAGCAGGCTTCAAATAAACAACTTACACAACTTTTACACAACTTTTGTCTTCGCTATTTCATAATGAGCTGAGAAAACAATGCCAACTTGTGCAAGTGGTAACTTAATAATAGCAGTCAATGTAACTCATGTAATAAACCACAAATTTAATTAAACCTGACCAATAGCTCTTACTCAGCTCTGGACTGCTACATATGGAGGCACGATTCCATTTGTAAATCCCTTTTGTAACTTTCTAAATCACTGTCTTGTACTGTTTTGTACATTCAAATTACAGCAGCCCTCTCAAACCATCAGAAACATTTCGTTAGGCCCTATCTGATATAGTAATCTACGATTCCATTTTAACCTTTGGCTGTCCGTCCTGTTTTACGGCAGCCCTTGTGGCAAAGTTTGCTAAGCAGGCTTCAGATAAACAAATTACACAAATTTTACACAACTTTTGTCGTCATTATCTCATAATGAGCTTAGAAAACAATGCCAACTTGTACAGGAGAAACTTTACAACAGTAGTCAATCCTTAGAGTACCTGTATAAAATCATTCCAGAAAAATTTCAAAAGATTAACAATGTCTATAAAAACAATATAAAATTTTCTGTAAAATGGTTTAAAAGTACAGTAATTTCAAAAGGAAAGAAACGTGTGTTAGCACACGGTATCGTTTGAATTTTATGGGATACAGGGAAAGTATTGATCGCCTTTAACTAAGATCGAGTGTAGAGCACTGGTCTGTCCTTGACCGGTTCATCAGTTATAGGGCTCAATCATGCAGGGCTGGTGGTCTTGAGATACCTAAACACTGGCTCTTGATCAACACAAGAGGAAGGACCTTTCCATGGAGGGTACTGGAGGGCGATTCGTATGTCTTGGATTTTATGGCGTCTTGCGTGTTTTCTGCCCCCCCCCCTTCATGATATGTTCTTTCCTTTCGGGTCTTTAATAGATTGATTACTAGACTGATTACCAGGGGTACCATCAATGAAGGAGCCAGCGTGGATCAGAATGACACCTTCAAAGTATATCATATGCTCACACGGTTAGTGAGTGGAATTGATAAAATTCGATAGAATGAATTAATATTTTGTAACTTGGCTAGTCACTTTGGTATGAAACTAGTGGATATCTTGGTTCCTTACAAGTAAAAGGATTTTGGAGTCCTTTCAATTTTTACCCTTGGTAGCCGTATGATTGCATCTTTTCTTCTTGTTTCATGCCTATATTTTGTCTTTACAAAAGTTGTCAAAATTAGATGGGACTTGACGGTTAAGGCAGTTGTTTTATTGCATTGCTGGTTTGTAATTTTTGTGGTGGTTCAGAGACTTCCAAGTGTATGTCATTCTAGGGCTATTTACAATTCTTGCAGCTCCTTTTTTTTTATTTGATCGTATCTTGCTTGTTGGGTCGGGCACATTGTTAGCAAGACTCTACAGCAATAAAGAGCTATCGACTGCACCATAGCTTTGTGGATGGTTTCAGTAACATTCGGTGTTAAATTTCTTCTTACCCTCCTCAGAAGGTTTACTCTGTTTGGCAGTCTTTCTTATGATTTTTGATGGTCCTTTGTAAGTGTTGATTTGTTATTACCCAGGTACTCATACTTACGTACCTACCTTATTACAATGTTGTCAAATTCAAGTTTAATTTCCTGTTTACATGAAAGTTTTTGTTGTGTTCTGTAGAGTACAAAAGATGTTTTCCCTTTCTTCAAAGTTTTTATGAAGTTGTATTCTTTCAGCCACACCCAAGTTTTCTTATGTCGTTATTTAAATCATCTTGATTATTATTTGTGTTCTTGTTAGAAACAAAAATAACTTTATCATCACAATTAGAAGCAACCCACATTTGATAGTTAGCATATTGATGTCATTTATCAACAAGGTAAGCAAAAGAGGCCCTCATAGTATAATTTGAGATCTAAAATAGCAGCTGTCAAAGTTCAGATTGTTTACGTCCCGAATATTAGCTCTCGAACTAGCCTAACTCATTTCAGCTGGTACCGAATTAGGTCAGTTTTGAATTGACGTTTGTTATGGTTGGCAGTATCGAATTCCTATGTTAGGTTTTTATATATATATATATATAAAAGATATAATAAGTTGGAAAGAATAAAAAAACTACACTATCCATTTCGACAAGCCTGTTTCGTGATTTTACTCACTCGTCAGGAAAAAAAAAAAAAAAAAAAAAAAATATATATATATATATATATATATATATATATATGCTGAGTGTTGGGTACCCGTAACAAATGTGGAAAGTAGCCACTACCGGTCACAAGCCCGGAACCTCTGTTACCAACATAGCTATTCTTCGGTTTGTCTCTTCTTTCAAATTCTGAAACACTTCTTCTGTGCCTTTTTTTATATATCTTGTCTCAAGTCGTGTAAAAAAATTTTATTCTGATGCAAAGAGTTTCTCGGTTTCTTTTTAATTTGTCAAATTAGCAGCATTTAACATCTAGCTGTTTCGAGTTTACTCCTAATACTATATATATATATATATATATATATATATATATATATATATATAGTATTAGGAGTAAACTCCAAACAGCTAGATGTTAAATGCTGCTAATTATACTATATATACTATATATATATACACCTCAAGTGCACTGACTTTTGTTCATGTTTTCTCGAATCAAATTACTAAAGTAGGTGACACGATGACAGGTCGAGGTTCCTTTATGAAAACCGTTTTGGTTTGGTGAGAATGGTTTGTTGTCCTCGAGATAGTTGGATCACTGGTGCTGTAAAACCTTTTCAATCACCTTTGAAAATACTGGCAGTAGAAATATTGGTCTGTAGTTATTAAATAATCTTTTCTCACTTTTGTAAATTGATGTCCTTTGGGCAATTTTCTCTTCGAACGAGCGATACGGGGAGAACAACTTACTACAAGACATAAACGCAGAAAAAATCAGAGCCTTAAAACTAATTTGTCTTGGAAACGCCTGAAGATACGAAGAAGTTTATGAAACAAAATTTGTTCTGAATGGCGAACTTTTGGGGAAAATAGAAAAAAGTATATAGAAAATTAAAGAGTGTATAACCCGCCATGCTTTTGTGATTTGTAGATTGCAATGTTGTTTTCTTTTATTTGCCAGCATGATGACCCAAAGCCCACCCTAATATTAATGCACATTTCATAACATAAATTATCCTTCCCTTTTATGTGCATTAACGTTAGGGATAAGTTGGATGGTACACTTTTAATTTTTTTAAAGGTTATTTTACACTAAGGCTCGCTCGCAAACGTTCCACACGTGTTCGAGCGAGCCTTCGTCTATTTCCTACGTCTATTTCCTGGTAATACGTTTGATAGACAAAGATCGACATAGTAGCCAGTAAAGGTGGTAGTTCTTCTGCAGTTTTTTTGACAACTTAAGGTGGTTGGCTGTCGTATCCTGAAGCTAATGATCTTTTCAGATTTTTAAGAGCGAGCAAGTATTGTCGCGCTTCCACATCTTTGTATTTTCCTTGTTCTTGTTCTTGGACGATTTATCTTTTCGTTATAGACAATTTACATAGTAATAGACTAGTCTTTAAAGCGTGCCCTGTACGCGTGCTCCATTGTGTAATAGAACCACAAGTTGGTCAATTCTGAAACTGAGTTGGATGTAGACCTAATGGGCACCTATCTTTGTATTAAGTGAAGTTCAGAGGTTTTTTTATAGACACTTCGATGCTCAGTAATAAAATAAAACAAAATAAATAAAATACTAGGCTCACACTTAAAGGCTGAAGGTTTTTTAGTCTTGTTTATTTTTTATATGCTCAATCACTAACCTGGAGGAAAAGAAATGATCTTTAGTCTGACCAAGACACGCAAAGCTCCACACAGCAACAAGGCCTTATCCATGGGGGGAATAGGCAGATGATCATCATAAACAAGAGGAATAGTGAATTTTATGTTAAGTTCTTTTTTCAATATTTACTTAAACCTACACGGGCGTGTCTTGCTTCACCTATAAATTTCTAAAATTGGCAACAAAAATCTATTTATCTCATAAATAGAGATCCTTTTGAAACTCTTTATTGCATTGAATTCTAATTTTGACAACTATGTTCACCTAAGCAAGCAAGGAAGCCAAGACAAAAATGTTTGAGTTGATAAAAATTACTTTTGTTAATATTTTATTACCCTGATAATCCTTAAAAATCAAATCATGCTTGCATGAAGGTGAAAACCTGGAGTGAATCCTCAAAGCAAGAATTTCGCTAAGACCACACATGAATATTTGAACCCTGAAAGATCACAATTCAGCTCTGTTCTTTCCCCAAATTTCCCCAAAAAAGTCAAAAACGTTTTTCAGTTAAAAACTTACTTGAGTTTTTGAATAGCGGTGGTATAGTCATACCTTACCCTTACCGGATCAGGCGGATTGCTAAGGCCACTCTGATTCGTTGTCTCCATATGTCCCGATCCACCATTGCTGTTAGTAGTTCTGTAGCACTTAGTCCAGCGTCTTTACATAACAAATCCACATACGTTTTGTAAGGTCTTCCCCTAGACGTATAATCATCCGTTGGCTTCCTAAGTAGCAGGGATGAGATTAATTCGTCTTTGCTACGGTAACAATGTTAAAAAAAATTCATTCGCCTCTCCATTATTCTGTCGCTAACTGCCGGTTTTTTTCCATACAATTCTGCCAATGTCGGATGTTTGGTTCAAGATTTATTGAGAATCGCCCTAAATATCCTTGTGTAGGTACCATCAAGCTTCATTTGATCTTTGAGAAGTATAGTAATAATCAAGGGAATTTTTCCAAACTTCCCACCTTTCTGCTTCACCATACAATGTACACTATTTCTCTGTAAATAATTCTTCCAGTTCCTTAATGTTCCTCTTTCCAACTTTGCATTAACGTATAAAAGTGTAGCAGCCTGGTTGCTTTTAAAAACTATCTAAAAGTGACAGTGATAAAACTAGACAAAAACTACATACTGAAAAGAACCTCAGTTCCATTACTACACGATACTACCATACTACTAGATAACAGCTACCTACTAGAAATAATCTCAATTCTATTACTGCACGATACTACGATACTACTAGATAACAACTACCTACTAGAAATAACCTCAATTCTATTACTGCACGATACTACGATACTACTAGATAACAACTCATCATCATCAGGTCGAGTTTGTATCTCGGATTCTTCTGACACGTTCCTTCCAGCTTTGACGATCTTCCATCGCACCAGGAATGTCTCCCAATCGTAGCCCAGTATCTTCAACAAGTGAGTCAGTAAATTGACGTCACGGTCTTCCGACTGAAGATCTACCATGTTGCTGCTTCCAAAATAATAAATCACTGGACAGTTCGCCTTTCTCCCTCCATACATGACCAGCTAGTTTTAGTCTTCTCTCGTGTATTACTACAGAAAGCGGTTGAAGTTGACCATATAGTTGCTTATTAGTCACGTGTTTTTCCCACGAGATATTTAGCGCTGGTCGTAATAGTCGTGTGTATGTCCCATCCAATGAGCTTCCTGCGCTCTTGTCAGTGTCCATGTAGTTGATCTGTAGGTTAGGACAGACTTTACGACAGCCTTAAACAGATTTCTCTTCTGAATAGTTGGTAGAGACGACTTCCATATTATTTGTAGGTCATCAAGAGCCTTCCATGCCTTTGCTTTGCGGATTGCAATGTCTTTTTCATTAGAATGGATATTGCTGACCAGGTAAGAGAATTCATCAACTTGCTTTATGACGTGGCCACTTTTTGAGGTAATCTAGCCATGTTGGTTAAAGCAGATGAACTCCGTTTTGCGAGTTTTGATGTAAAGCCCTATTTCACTAGCAGCAGATTCCACATGGTGTAAAAGTTGGATGGCATCGTTAATAGTATCGGATAGAAGAGCCAGATCATCAGCATAGTCTACATCAGTGATTTTATGTGCAGGATATCGTGAGCTTCTTCGATTATACAGAGTAAAGCCGAGATTGTTATTGATATCAGCAGAAGTTCTTAGCTCATAGTCTAGACATAGAATAAATAAAAAAAGGAGCCAGGGTGTCGCCCTGTAGGACACCAATGGCTATGTCGAAGAAGTCTGTGTCACCATCAGGTGACCTCACCATTGATTTAGAATTTTCGTAGAGCATCACAATAGCGGAGGTGGTATCTTCAGGAACACCATACGCAAGTATGATTTCTTTCAATTTTCGTCGATGTATCGAATCGAAAGCCTTTGAGAAGTCTACGAATGTGAGTACTGCTTTCAAGCTTTTAGCTTTTACAACTTCAATTAAGCGTCGAACTGTGAGGATTTGTCCCGTTGTAGATCGTCCCTGTCGAAAGCCTTTTTGGTTCTTGCGCAGTTTCTTCTCGAGCTCGGAGCGAATTCGATTGAGAATTAAAAAGGTTGTAAATTTTTGCAGAAATTGCTGCGAGAGTTATTCCTCTATAATTAGTGGTTAGACCTAAATCTCCTTTCTTCGGGAAGGGCAATATGCAACCCTCTGTCCATCTTGCGATGTGATTTTAGTGGCAAACACTGTTACAGAAGTATAATAATTCATTGTCGAAATCATCTGTAAGCCAAACTTCAGCGGGAATAGTCTAAACCACACGCTTTTCGTCGTTTTATTCCGCGTTTTGCAGTTTTAAGTTCTTCAAGAGAAAAGGGTCCTTTCTTTATATCAAGTTCGTGTTCTACTATCCTAGTGGTTTCATTTTCTGTGATCGATGGTTCTTTTCCAAGCAGATTTTGAAAGTGAGTCTTCCATTTTTCAATTGGCTCTGCCTGATTTTCAGCTTTTAATTTTGCTTTGCTACTGCTTTTGCGACCGGATATCTCATTCACGGTTTGCCAAGCTAGGGCTGGTTGTCTGTTGATCGCAGAAGATTCGATCAGATCTATTTTAGATTTTACGTAAAACTTTTGTTCATTCACATAAGTACGTTTCAGTTCTGTTTGATCTGTTCGACAGTGATAACGATTTTGTCTTGAAGGGTTTTCAATTCTTTTTTGTAGAGCAACTTTTAGATTTTGACGTTTGGCAATTACTTCTACTGATTCCCATGGGATTCTCCGCCTTGCCTTTGGTTTTAATGGTATTGTTTCTTCAGCAGCGAGAGCACATGCGTTTTCAAAGTTTTGGTATGAGGAGTTCACATCAGTATCATTGCTTTCGTCTTGCAGTTGTTGGTATCTGTTGGACAGTTTGATTTTGAACTGGCTGGAAATAGTTTGGTTTTTCAGGGGTGTCCAATCGTATCGAGGCTTTTTTAGAGATTTTAGGTTGTTTGCTCTTAGGCCGAGTCTGATTTTAGCTAAAACAGGTCTATGATCTGAGCTGACGGTCGAAAATATGGAGAAGGGCTCGGAGTTCAAGAAACAGTTCTTCCATTTTCCTTTTATCAAGATGAAGTCTATTTGAGCTTTTCCACCATTCGGGTATGTAAAAGTCCATTTCTTACCATCACGCTTTTGGTAGATGATGTTAAGGCAGACCATCATATTTTCTGTAAGGAAGTCGCTGAGCCATTTCCCATTTCTATTTGTTGTCTTACGCAATGATTGTTTGAAGCCATCGTCTCGTCCAAGTTTAGCATTAAAGTCTCCCGCTATCACAGTAACATTATGCTTGGGGGTTTGACGAGTCAGCGTTGATAGGTCGTTGTAGAAATTTTCGATTTCATCATCGTTAGAGACATTAGTTGGACTATAGAAGCATATCAGCGAGGTCTTAGGATTTCCGTTGAAGGTAGCGATGATTATACGCGGAGAGATTGATCCTATATTGTTTAGTGCCTTCTGAGCTTTAGGGCTAAGGAGTATTCCCACACCTCCAATAGTCGCATTTATGCTGTTTTTCGATGCGGAGAATGTAATGAGAAGCCAACCATGGCCTAGGTCATGGTGTTTCAAAATTTTATCATCATGGAAAAAGCGGTGTTCTTGTACACAACAATATCGTGGTGGTGATATAAAGCGGACGCGGTCAGTTCTCCTAGTTGTGAGATATCGCTTAAAGTTCTTGTGTTGAATGAAGGTATGTTAATTGTTTGCTTTGCTTTTAATACGTGAGTAAGTTTTGGCACGGACGTGGATTTTTCGACTGCATACCGTGCCTGGAAATTTGCAGGACGCGCTTCTTGTTTGATAACAACTACCTACTAGAAATAACCTCAGTTCTATTAGTGCACGAAACTACCATACTACTAGATAACAACTACCTACTAGAAATAACCTCAGTTCTATTAGTGCACGAAACTACCATACTACTAGATAACAACTACCTACTACAAATAACCTCAGTTCTATTAGTGCACGAAACTACCATACTACTAGATAACAACTACCTACTAGAAATAACCTCAGTTCTATTAGTGCACGAAACTACCATACTACTAGATAACAACTACCTACTAGAAATAACCTCAGTTCTATTAGTGCACGAAACTACCATACTACTAGATAACAACTACCTACTAGAAATAACCTCAGTTCTATTAGTGCACGAAACTACCATACTACTAGATAACAACTACCTACTAGAAATAACCTCAGTTCTATTAGTGCACGAAACTACCATACTACTAGATAACAACTACCTACTAGAAATAACCTCAGTTCTATTAGTGCACGAAACTACCATACTACTAGATAACAACTACCTACTAGAAATAACCTCAGTTCTATTAGTGCACGAAACTACCATACTACTAGATAACAACTACCTACTAGAAATAACCTCAGTTCTATTAGTGCACGAAACTACCATACTACTAGATAACAACTACCTACTAGAAATAACCTCAGTTCTATTAGTGCACGAAACTACCATACTACTAGATAACAACTACCTACTAGAAATAACCTCAGTTCTATTAGTGCACGAAACTACCATACTACTAGATAACAACTACCTACTAGAAATAACCTCAGTTCTATTAGTGCACGAAACTACCATACTACTAGATAACAACTACCTACTAGAAATAACCTCAGTTCTATTAGTGCACGAAACTACCATACTACTAGATAACAACTACCTACTAGAAATAACCTCAGTTCTATTAGTGCACGAAACTACCATTCTACTAGATAACAACTACCTACTAGAAATAACCTTAATTCTATTATTGCACGATACTACGATACTAACAGATTCAAAGTATCTACTGGAAAAACCCCCTCAATTGTCTTACTGCACAGCTACATTTTTTATTATTGCACATATTCACTTCCATATTTGGAATATTGTTTAATTTATGACAATTTCATATGAAAATACACCAAGTTTAAAAAAAATAATGTTTAAGCTCACTTTTAATGCATGTGGCAAATAAAATCACGAATTTGCAGGTTAAAAGGTTAAATGGAGGGTTCAATGCCACAACCAAGTATCTTCTTTTGATTAATTTTATAGGAGAACGTTTTAAGCGTTTGAGAGTGACTTATACACAAAATTTAGTGCTTGATTTCGGTTCCAATCAATAATATTGATATTAGACTCGATGCAGTTGTTCATATGAAAGACAATAACATTATCTATCAACTGACACCAAGAAGTAAAAAACGCCAAAAATGCTAGATACTCGGTTCTGGCTCTGAATCCTCGAAATGTATTTTGGTTTTGGGGGGAATTTTTGTCAATTGTGAATATAGAGCTGTGAAAAAAAGGATGCCCAACGTGGGGCTATACTAAAAACTGTGGGTAGTAGTTTTCTCTTTGTAGTAATTTTTTTTGGTTTTAACGTCATTTGTTCCCCAGTAACTGGGGCTCAGAAGGTGCCCTTCACAGGGACTTGGATTTGGCAGTGAAGAATTTCTTGGCCGGATGCCCTTCCTGATGGCAATCAATGGCTTTTTTTTCGTAAAGTTCCAAAGTCGCCCGTTTGGGTAATCGAGCCCGGAACCTCTTGGCTTCAGTTAACTAACCATTAAGCCATGGATCCTTCTTTGTGGTAATAGAAAAACTATGTTTTTAATACTTTATTTTGTTCAGCACAGTGCTGGAAAATACCACGACTTCATACTTTGGCTCCCTATGTTATCTGGTTAAATTCAATTTTCGATTGTGGTCCATGTCTTGGAGAATAAATCATATGACACATATTTTAGGCTATGTTGACAGCCCCAGCTATTAAGTTACAAAAGTCATAGCCTATGCTTAGCAAAGAGATGCTAAGTATCATGACACCAGATTTGAGCTTACTACCCATAAAACACCAGTTTTAGGCCCATACAGAGTGAGATGGAAAATTCCGATAGAATCACTCAAACACACAAACACACACATGCGTATACTTCTTTCTTACCTTTCGCCTGCTCCCAGTTCAGGGGTCGCTATAGCAAATCTTCTTCTCCACAGGGCACAACTCAAAAGCTCAAAATTTGACTATGCTTATAAAAAAAAAAGCGTGTATAGTAAAGATAAAAAATACAGCAGCGCCTCAGCTCGAGAAGCATACACTTTCAATACTATGGCCAGTTTTCACAGGCAAGACAAATACAAGTCCCATTTACAAAATCGATTATTTAAAGTACGGAATACCAACGTCATAACAATACCATGCAATAAAAATCTCTTTGTTTTTAACAGCTTTTCCTCCACTTCGATTGACATCCTTTAAGGGACCATCCATTTATTACGTTCGCATTAAAGGGGGAGGGGTTATCCCAAAAAGCGAACAAAGGCGAGTAAAAGCGAGCAAAAGCGAACAAAAGCGAACAGAGGGAGTGAGGTTCACAAGTTAAGAGCGTTCATATTAAAAAAAAATTTTGCTTACAGTTTTTACAAAGTAGTGACAGCATTGAAGGGGGAGGGGTTATCCCAAAAAGCGAACAGGGGGAGTGGAGTTCACAAATTACGAACGTTCATATTTAAAAAAATTCGCTTACAGTTTTCACAAAATAGTGACAGCGAAAGACAGGTGTGCAGGTGTAATTATTCTCATCTGTTTATACACATTTATTGTTTATCTGGAACTACTTTCGTTTGCTTTTTACTTTTCGAAATTAAGCACGTGAGGTTCTATAAAAGAAGAATAAATGACATAATTTTTAACTTATTTATCGAAGTGGCAACTAATAACGCCAAAAAAGTATACCGTACGTTTGTACGGAGGGGGGGGGGGGGTTCGAAAAATAGCTAATTTCATGATAACGTAATAAATGGCTGGCCCATACCTCTTACAAGATTCTGAATTGTGGACTCAAACAATTGTCACCAACTCACGCCAAAAACTTTAAATTTTGTAACCAAAGGAGTGAGCTCAATCGGCAGACAAAATGAGATGGACAGAAGCTGTAGACCTCCGGTATGACGTAGAACTGAAAATTTATAGGCACCAGATATTTCACAAAATACATGCTGGAAATACAAATGCCAATTTCTAGAGCGTGTCAATGGCTTCACCAACTCGATATCGTTCTTTACCGTAAAATGTGCGAAAACTCTCCATTTTCCATTGCATCTGAAATGCCGGCTGAAATGATAGTTACTTTAGCTCAATTCAATGCACTTCCACTAACATTCCAATTTAAGACCAGCTCTGTCCACCCTGATTTCGACATACATACTGTTTTCCTTGATGTAAGGAGATCCATTTTGGTTATCAAAAATCACAGACTGCTCTGCAAAATATGGACATCCTGAGGCTATGTTCATTCCGGACTGCGGTCGA
Source organism: Morbakka virulenta (assembly GCA_003991215.1). Lineage (NCBI taxonomy): Eukaryota > Metazoa > Cnidaria > Cubozoa > Carybdeida > Carukiidae > Morbakka > Morbakka virulenta. Next base: position 2,953,919 of record RDPX01000091.1, on the reverse strand, counting down.
CGAAAACTTGCCGAAAATGGATCGGGACGAAAAGTCTCGACAATGTGATTTCCAGTAACACAATTAAAAATCTTAAACGTAACCCTCTGTTGAAATGGCCAAGGTAGCAGCGCATCACATTCACCTTTCATCACGGTAAAAAACAATGAAACGAATTTACCTTTGGCCATTCCATCTCCATTTAAATAGATGCGCGCACACGCTTTGTAACCAAAGCGTCCAATATAAAACGGTGGGCTGTACAAAGAGGTAACTCGTCCTTTCAATGCATCTAACCTCTTCCGGTCGATGTCTTCGATTTTCCACACGATACTGCCATTGTAGGAAGTAATTTCTAATAAATCAAGGTTCATTTTCAAATCAGCTATTTGTATACTTTGCATTGCCAGCACCCCGTCTAGATTTTCAACTTGCTTTTTAACACTTAACCAAGGGGAAGAAACCACTGATGGCAATAAACCAGCTGTCCAATCAACTCCTTGAAACTGCTGTTGCTCTGCAATTTTTCTTTCTAGCAAATCTAGGCGTCTTTCAGTCAGGTTAGCTGTTTTCTTTAGTACTGCCAATTCATTTAGAATACTCAACTTAGACCCAGGTCGACCTATTTCACTAGCTTCCTCTATCTTTGTAACAGTATTACGAATGTTAAGAATATCGTCAATTACTATCCTCTGCTGCTCATCGATATCACCCAATTTTTCACTATTCTCTTTATTTAATGTTGACAAAGTGATTAACTTTTCAGTCACATCAGCAACAGTAGATTCAGTCTTCATGAAGCGGTCTTCCAGGTTTAAATATTTTTTTTTTAACTCTTCACATTTCTCTGCTGCCCATCCTGTGTGTAATGTCATATATTTCTCATAATGTAACATCAGTTCGTCATTGCAACCCTAAAAAGTAAAAAATAAAATTACAAGACGAAGCAAAGAGATAAATAATAAGAAAACGCATAATTTACAAATATACAAATAAAAGATACAATATGGTGACAGCAACAATGATGGGGAATAATGACAACACATAGAAAAAAACCCACGAACAATGGTGAAAGACACAAAATGTTACATAACAGCACATTAATGAAAACAGGGTAATAACATTGTCCGGCGATTTACTTAAGTGATCACTTTTATTCGACTACATTCAAATCAGATAAACCTTTTATCATCTCCAAATCTAACAAATGAAAAGTGATAGAAAACTGCAGCTATAAATGAGAGGAGAGTGAAGTACAAGAAGGGAGAGAGAAAGAGGCAAGAGAGAAAGTGGAGAAAGAAAAAGGGGAGAGAGAAAGGGGAGGGAGAGAGAGGGGAGGAGTGAGGGGAGAGAGAGGGGAGAGAGAGAG